>JADLZN010001683.1:31357-70561 GCA_018155175.1 Sinocyclocheilus anophthalmus
AGATAGCAACTTGTCTTTTGAAATTCATATTTCCCATGTTACAAAAACAGCGTTCTTCCATCTTAGAAACATTGCCAAGTTACGAAACATGTTACCTGTTTCTGATGCAGAAAAGCTAGTTCATGCATTCATGACCTCTAGACTGGACTATTGTAATGCACTGCTAGGTGGTTGTCCTGCATCTTCAATAAACAAGCTACAGGTGGTCCAAAATGCAGCGGCTAGAGTCCTTACCAGGTCAAGAAAATATGATCATATTACCCCAATTTTACAGTCTCTGCACTGGCTATCTATTAAACTCTGTATCAGTTACAAAATATTATTACCTACCTATAAGGCCCTTAATGGGTTAGCTCCTGCATACCTAAATATCTTCTACCCCGCTAAAATCCATCACGCTCCCTAAGGTCGCAAAACTCTGGACTTTTGGTAGTACCTAGAGCAAAGTCCACTAAAGGAGGTAGAGCTTTTTCGCATTTGGCTCCCAAACTCTGGAATAGCCTTCCTGATAACGTTCGGGGTTCAGACACACTCTCTCTGTTTAAATCTAGATTAAAGACACATCTCTTTGGCCAAGCATTCAAATAATGCATCTCATAAGCTTGTACTGCAGTTATATATGATCAAATGCACATCATTATTATTCTTTAGTTTGGGTTAAACAAATAAATTTTGCTGGTTGGAACAGCAGCTACGCTAATTTTGTTTGTATTTGTTTCTCTGTTTTTTTTTATTGACATCCCGTGGTAACTAGGATTACACAAGCTTCAGTCTGGATCCAGAACACCTGAGAAGAGATGATGCCAACCCCTCAGAGGACCTCAGATGATGCCAACCCTGAAACAACATACAGAACTACCACATTTTGCTATAAAAGTTTGATTGCATCATATAATAATTGCTGTTAATAGTGTTCATCGTCTGTTTGATTACGTCTTTAATTGATTTTTCCGTACATTTCTGCCATATGTACATTAACTGACAGTCACCACTGATAAGCTACCACTAATTATATTGTAGAAACTTAATTTTCTGTTAAGCTGCTTTGCAATGATTTGTATCGTGGAAAGCGCTGTACAAATAAACTTGAATTAAATGTTTAGTCAGTGTTGATTGATATGATGTTGTGTTTAACCACATGATTACTTCTGTCTTCCTGTTTTCTTTGTACTTTCATATATCATGTAATAAACTGTAATTATGGGTGTAGGTCTCAACTACCACGTTGTTATCAAGTCTTCTACATTCTTGTCTGATATGAAAAATACGTCACTGTGCATCACTTGAGGAATATCTTCTTCCGGTGTTTAATATAAAGTCCTCTAGATGGCGACCCAAACAGAACAAATGAGAAAGCACGTAGAATAAAAACATTCTCGTTTCCAATCCGTGTGAAACTTAACCTAGTGAGATTCCTGCATAGCTTCTTGAAATGGAAGTATATTACTAATCTTAGATGACATCTGTCTTTAACAGCTGTAGCTGCTGCTGGTATTTCTTTTACAGTTACAGAGTAACTTGGCTGGTTTATGACATGGAAAATCCCCTCAAACTATAATTCCACAAAACCTCAGACATATTTTTGGGGTTACTGCAAGTTGCCATGCATCTTACAATTGCATATAATTAATTTAATTATGTATTAATCAAAACATTACATTGTATTATTTTATTTACTACATAAATTGCATTTTGTTTTTAATTACATTTTTATTTTGGATTACATTAAACATAGGCTATATATTTTTAATGTAACAGGGCGAAGCAAAAAGTAAGCAAAGACATCTGTGCCATATGACAATATGAGATTAGCACGTGATGGAACAAAATAAAAGCAAAGCAACCAGGAACTCACAGACGCTGATCATCACCTCCTCTACAGACCAACAGAAGTGCAGCTTAACGAGAGTGCACAGGTGAGACGAGACACATGAACACATGTTTTATTGTTTTTGTTAACTAATATGCGTTTTATCTTTGTAGCAAAAGTCTCTTTTGTCGGGGTTTTTCCCGACAAAGTTTCTCTTTCAGTTTTAGTTTAGGTGGTGACTGGTTTTATGAGAACTTTTATTCAAAGAGATTTGAAATTTGTTCAGTGTTTTATTACTTGTTTATTGTAACTTTGAGTGTGACGTGAAAACGCTTCAAAAATACTTTTAATTGTCGTGTATATGTGTTGTGGAATGAATGATCAGGTGAAGTCTATCAAACACCACTGTTAGTTTAATTTCCGTATCTTCCTTGTTCTGGTATGTGTTCTCTTGCTCCGTTTGAGTGGCTAACCATTTTGCCTCATTAATACAACTGGTTAAATCTCATTTTTACCTTTAGGGTTAAAACTGGAGTTGTAAAAACGGCCCCGGGATATAATACATGATGTCACGATACAGGAAGAATCAAACAATCGCTCTGGTTAATAAAAGTACAGCACATTTTGGGGAATCTGTAAACACCTACTTAATGTCTGGATTTATTGTTTTATTACTTGGATTTCTTCAACCAATTTTACTACATTTGGACGGTTTAACTTCCTTTGTAGTCAACTTGTGTATATGTATATATTTTCTGATAAAATTGGTGCATTTCAGTATCGGTAACTATTACTGGCCGTTTTGCTCTTGTCAGGCCATGATGCTCGGGAGCTTGCTGTTTGCCGTGTGTTGTAGCGCAGCACTGGCCCATTTCAACACAAATCTAGACCAGCACTGGGAGTTGTGGAAGAAGACGCATAACAAGTTTTACTCCAGTAAGGTGAGAATATGAATTTCAGCATCTGTCAGATGATCCCAATGAGGATCTTTAATCTACTTACAGATTCATTTTCATAATGGTCTTTTGACTGTGTGTTTGTGTTGTGAAACTATAAGTTTCACTACTAGTTTGAAGTGGTGTTGATACTATTCATATATTGATTGAATTGTGTTGAAATGTTGGTCTAAATTGGAAGTATTTACAAAGGATATCTGTAATAAATGCAGTGATGGCAGTCTCACAACAATGTACCACATGTGTGATCCCGGTAATGTGAATGTTGTTTGTTGCAGGTTGAAGAACTGGGCAGGAGGGAGTTGTGGGAGAGAAACCTTCAACTTATCACCCTTCACAACCTGGAGGCCTCCATGGGCCTGCATTCATATGACCTGGGCATGAACCATATGGGTGATATGGTGTGTTTCTTTGTTCATGATTATCTCCATGCAATAGCTCCCAGCTAGATGAGGTCAATTAAACAGTTTTTGGTTCTATATTGGTTTTCTTTACAAAAATCATGTTTGTTTTTTATTTGTTTGTGTTAAATATCTAGAAATGATACAGCTGTAACATTCCCCCCCCCCTCCTATTCTTATGTACCCTGTTTGTGTCTTCACAGACAACAGAGGAGATCCTGCAATTATTCGCCACGACCCGTATCCCTTCTGACTTTAAGAGGCAAACAGCAAAATTTGTGGGCTCTTCTGGGGCTCCTATCCCAGACTCTCTGGACTGGAGAGAGAAGGGATATGTCTCCAGTGTGAAGATGCAGGTGTGAATGTACTCTGTTTGAAAGTATGCTAACTGATATCCGCTCCATTAGCTGTGTGTCTGTTTTTAGGGGGCAAGACCCTGTAGCCCCTATTGAATTTGTATGTTTTACCCTGTATTCCAGAGATATGATTTATGCAAAAACGCTTAACTTAAAATATTGTCCAAATTGTTATTTTTGTATCCTTTCATTCCATTGGTTTGCGATGCTGCCAGTATGTCATTTTTCCCATATGGCAGGTGAAGTAAATGAAAGTTTTTCACTACCGACACAGAAATGATGATGGGCACGTGACTGGAGATTGTGGTTTGAGGCACGTTGTGGTGCAACTTTATAACTTATGCTACTGTTGGCTGTTTTGATCCATTGATAGCCAGATCAGAATTTTAAACATTGTATTCATCCTAAATTCGAGAGAAAATAATTATTTTTCCACGCTGTGTTATTGAAATGCGGTTATTCTCACTATAGTTCTGAACCGGCTGTTTCCATGTTTACATTTCAGCCCCCTCCCGATTTTTGCTCTTCCTGTCTGAACTGTGCTACGCCTATTCAGGGGCTTAGCCAGTAAGCACGTTTGCAGATATTTTATTTCTGTCTATTGAACAAGACAAAATAGTTTTAAGAGGCTAGGATGACTAATATTAAAGTAACTGAAGGAAAGATGGCTTGATTGTGGTTTAGAGTTGCTCTCATTGATGTCAAGTGAATTGACACATTTGTGTCAAAGAACTTGTGTCACCCCCCCCCCCCCCAATTTAATTTCACTTCCTTCATTTTGTTTGTCCAATCAGTGTTTGAGGGAGTTTATTTCCCCTTTCCTCTACCTTCCTCTGATGATTTGGAAATTCAGAAACCAGCAACTAAAAACTGATTGGTCAGAATGCTGTTTCTGTAGCCTCACAAGCCATTAGGTTCTTGTGTTTCCTGTTTCAGTAGTTTTATGTTTCTCTTTTTCTGTCAGGGTGCATGTGGTTCATGTTGGGCATTCAGCTCCGTTGGGGCTCTTGAAGGTCAGCTGATGAAGACCACAGGGAAGCTGGTTGATCTCAGTCCTCAGAATCTGGTGGACTGTTCCACCAATTATGGCAACAAAGGCTGCAATGGAGGTTTTATGACTTCTGCCTTCCAGTATGTTATTGATAATGGTGGAATAGACCCAGAGTCATCTTACCCTTATGAAGGAGTGGTAAGTTGTTTGACTGTGGGTCCATGTGAAGAAAAGTATTTGATAAATATTTCACACAAATATTAGGTGTCATATTCGAAGTAAAATATGAGCCATACATATGCAGGCAGGTCTCTGCATTGCTGAATTTGCATTTGCCAGAGATTGATTTTGTTAAAAAAAAATCAAACAAAAAAAAAAAAACACCTGCAATACTATAATCCATTTTCATTTATAGGTCTAATGTGTAATCTAGTAAATGAATGTGTCCTACAGCAAGGGCAGTGCAGATACAATCCATCCCAGCATGCAGCAAACTGCACCAAGTACTATTTTGTCCGTCAGGGAGATGAGGAGGCCCTGAAGCAGGCTGTTGCTAATGTTGGGCCTATTTCAGTGGCCATTGATGCCACCCGTCCTCAGTTTATCCTGTACCGCAGTGGTGAGTTTTTCTCATCACATTTCAATCAAACTGATTACCAGATCAAATTCTTATTAGCTCTGGTTAGTTCTATGATGTTATAATGTTCTCTTGGATCGGTCCACAGGAGTTTACAATGACCCAACCTGTACAAAAAAAGTGAACCATGCGGTGCTGGCTGTGGGATATGGTGCGATTGCTGGACAGGACTTTTGGCTGGTGAAAAACAGGTACAATCAGAACAATTGTGAAGTTTTGAGATCATAATTTGACTGGGTCTGACTTTTATTTTATTTTTTATTTACACACTCCAAGGCTTGTTAAAACACAACATCGGTGTCAAAACATTTAGATGAATAAATACAGATACTGATTGTTTTCTTTTTTTTTTGCTTTAACAGTTGGGGTACCCATTTTGGAGATGGTGGCTACATCCGTATGGCCAGAAACCAGGACAACATGTGTGGCATTGCCTCATATGCCTGCTTTCCAGTTATGTAACTGAAATGCTGTTTAATTGTATGAACATTTCAAAATTAGAAATGTACTGTTTGATCTAATTTTTTGGATGTAAATTTGTGTTCTATATGTGGTTTTACATTTCCATTGTCTTAAAAAAATCCAAGTGAATTATGAATCTTACTAAAATAAATATGGATTTTTAAATTGTTTTCTTTGACTTATCTTGAAAAGGAAATATGCTATTTATGCTCTTTGGAATATTTACAAATGACAACTGATCAGTGCAGCATCACAGGCTATCCCTGATAGTACACGTACATCACGGAGATGTCTATTCAATGTCTATTATTTTTTTTTAGTGTTTGCTCATCTTCAATACATCTATAGGACGTTTCCCCAGATGTCAAGTAGATGTTTAGAAAATGTCTTTACGTTTATGATAGAATGTATGAAAACTGACATCTTGGAGACGTCTATCAGATGTTTGTACACAGCAGATGCTTTCCCTATGAAGTGATCTTTAACAGACATCTCGCAGATGTATGTGTGCTATCTGGGATTAGGCTATTAAGAATTTCTTAAGATCAGCACACAATTATGGTTAAGGGTTATGATTTTTGTTGATTTTAAACAAATGCACCTTTAGTCGATCTGCCACATTCATCAGGTAACGCAAGGGGTAACGGTGTCTAAATTATTGCACATGTGGAAAACTGGAACAGTATTTAAGAAATATTAGGCCGAGTCCCTATATGCACCATACTGTATGCTTAAGATATCAATACAAAAAAGGGAAACTTGTCTTTTAAAAATGGTCTTGCAGCCTAAAGACCAGGGTCCGTATTCACAAAACATTTTATCCTACCACTAAGAGCTCTCCTAAATAGCAGTAAAAGTTTTTAGCTAAGAGTTTTCTCTTAAAACCTATTCACAAAGCTGCTGAGACAAACTTTTACTAAGGAATAGAGAGAAGCCTTAAGCTAAGAGTAAGGGCGAGGTTGACCTCGTTGCTATGGATTATGTCAGCATGCTTACTAACTATGCCCACAGTGATTGGCTGATAGTCTCTGTCAGAGATTTATTCATGGAAATATTGTAGGGCACAATATTATGTTGCCGTATTCAAATAAAGGTTTAAAAATGCAGGATAAGTGTCACTAATTAAACAAGTATATGTTCAGCTTATTGTCAGCCTCTTACATGTATGCTTCTCAAAAACAATTAGCGGATATGCATATAAACAGCCTTTTAATTAACAGAGTAGAATAATCATGGCTGACAGTAATACATGCAAACATAAAAGATAAAGACGCAAGAACAGCTGTTACTTCTTGTCCAACTGGTTAATGAAAACGGATATAATAAAAGGAAAATTAGGAGTTGGGGTAACCTCCAAAACCAAAGGTGATACCTTTTTAAAAGGTCATTATCATCAAATGTTTCTAAAATGTTTATGTTCAGAGGCAGATTGCCGGCAACAGCCATTTTAGGAATAGTTTGTGGCTTGGTCTTAGTGACTTAGGAGTAGTGGTCGACCGATTATATACGCCGATATATCGCATCGGCGATAAGTTTTTCTCGTTTACCAGAGGTTATGCTGCGCTTTATGCATTTGCCCACTGTCATATTCATGTCATTTTCATTGCGTGCTGTATGTAAAATGAGTGTTACCTTGGCTTTATTTGAAAAAATGTATTCACACAAACTTCCCAGAATACTGAGTGCCCTGTTGGTTACCGTGTTTACTTCCTTTTTAATTAGATTTTTATTAAATATTTATTTATTTGTGAAAAATACTTTGCCATCTGAAGCATATGTATGTTTATTTAACACATTTATTTTTTTATGTAATTTTTCAAATGATTTCAAATTTCTTAAATAGGCAATAAATTAAAATGAATAAAATTATATCGGCTTTATATCGACCACCCTGCTTTCCAAGATATCGGCATCAGCTGTCAAAAAAAAAAAACAATATCGGTTCGGGACCCACTTAGGAGTCCTCTTCACCTCTCCTAACGTTTCACAGATTTAGGAGTTAGTTTTAGTGCTAAAACACTTTGTGAAATACTCGTAGAGCAAAAATGTAGGCGTCCTAAATTTAGGACTGACACATCCATTATTTTTAAGATTTTCTCCTAAATCGGCGAGTTATGAGCTACATTTAGCCTTAAGATGTTTTGTGAATAAGGGCCCAGGTTTACAACGTTTTGGGAAATTATGTAATGCAGCGGTCTTAAAAACTGCCTGGAAGACCCTATGACCTGGGACATTTAGTCTCTCTCATCGAATACCTGATTAATTCCTCATCAATTGTAGGACCTGCACGACTATGAATTGTAGTGTAGGTGTGCAGGGAATGTGATTTATGATTGTCCGTGTTTGATTGTATGCGTGATAATACTAATCCTAAATTCACCACTAGATGGGGATTTTCCACTGTATTTGCTTGTGGTTGTTCAGATTGCCCGAAAACAGCAAGCGTCGTCTTTTACGAATGATACAATTTGTAACATATTTTGGTGTATTTTTTTTAGTAACAAGTATTTAATCCAATGCTCTCTTTTTAGATATTTAAATTGTCTTTTTTTCTTTTTAAATCATATACGATTAAATGGTTTAAATCAAAAGATTTAGGCTAAAGAAACGACAGGTGACAGTATTTTCTGAGCCACAGCCACACTGGAAAGGGAGAATGGCATGAAACCTTTCAGATGTTCAGTCTAGCAGAAAGAGATTTTAGAAGAGCTTTAAAAACACTTGCTAACTTTTCAGTCTGCTTGTCTGAACTATTAATAAGTGGATCTCAAGATACCAGAAATATAGGCTATGTGTATGGTTTTCTGGTTGTGGATAGTGAATTCTGCTAGTCTGTTTTGATCCAACAGTAATCATTTGTTTTATTATTATTATTATTAATTTTTTTTTACTCTATTAGCAGTGGCAAAGCAAGAAGAAGGCTGTCTGTCCCTAGGACAATTAGGTAGAGATGTTGGCACTGTGATGGAACAAAATAAAAGCAAAGCAACCAGGCAGGAACTCGTTCATCATTACCTCCTTTACAGACGAATAGAAGTAGCTTAACAGGAGTGCACAGGTGAGACGAGACATGTCATGTTATTTCGTTTTTTGTTGTTTTTTTGTTGTTTACTTTCACATGTATCTTTTTAATGAAAGTCTCCTTTGTTGATTCTTTATCTCTCTCTCTCTCGCTCTCTTGCAAAAAACAAAAGAACAAAAAACATTTTTTCTGTTTTAATGAAGACATTGACTGGTTTTTATGATAGCTTTTCTTTAATGATATTTAATGTATAGTATAGTTTGTATTGTCCAAAGATCCTGATCTTTCTGAGGATTCACTCATGTTAAACATCAGAGGTATACAGTGGGGAAAAATAGTATTTAGTCAGCCACCAATTGTGCAAGGTCTCCCACTTAAAAAGATGAGAGAGGCCTGTAATTTTCATCATAGGTATACCTCAAATATGAGAGACAAAATTAGAAAAAAAAATCCAGAAAATCACATTGTAGGATTTTTAAAGAATTAATTGGTAAATTTCTCTGTAAAATAAGTATTTGGTCACCAACAAACAAGCAAAATTTCTGGCTCTCACAGACCTGTAACATCTTCTTTAAGAGGCTCCTCTGTCCTCCACTCGGTACCTGTATTAATGGCATCTGTTTGAACCTGTTATCAGTATAAAAGACATCAGTCCACAACCTCAAACAGTCACACTCAAAACTCCACCATGGCCAAGACCAAAGAGCTGTCAAAGGACACCAGAAACAAACTTGTAGACCTGCACCAGGCTGGGAAGACTGAATCTGCAATAGGTAAGCAGCTTGGTGTGAAGAGATCAACTGTGGGAGCAATTATTAGAAAATGGAAGGCATACAAGACCACTGATAATCTCCCTCGATCTGGTGCTCCACGCAAGATCTCACCCCGTGGCGTCAAAATGATCACAAGAACTGTGAGCAAAAATCCAGAACCACACGGGGGGACCTAGTGAAAGACCTGCAGAGAGCTGGGACCAAAGTAAAAAAGGCTACCATCAGTAACACACTGCAACGCCAGGGACTCAAATCCTGCAGTGCAAGACGTGTCCCCCTGCTTAAGCCAGTAAATGTCCAGGCCCATCTGAAGTTTGCTAAAGAGCATTTGGATGATCCAGAAGAGGAATGGGAGAATGTCATATGGTCAGATGAAAAAAAAATAGAACTTTTTGGTAAAAACTCAACTTGTCGTGTTTGGAGGAGAAAGAAAGCTGAGTTGCATCCAAAGAACACCATAACTACTGAGAAGCATGGGGGTGGAAACATCATGCTGTGGGGCTGTTTTTCTGCAAAGGGACCAGCGACGACTGATCAGTGTAAAACGAAAAGAATATGTAAATTGGGGCCATTGGGATCGGGGATTTTGAGTGAATTCCTCCTTCCATCAGCAAGGGCATTGATGATGAAACGTGGCTGGGTCTTTCAGCTTAACACACCGCCTGGGCAACGAAGGAGTGCTTCGTAAGAAGCATTTCAAGGTCCTGGAGTGGCCTAAACAGTCTCCAGATCTCAACCCCATAGAAAAACTTTGGAGGGAGATGAAAATCCGTGTTGCCAAGCGACAGCCCCAAAACATTACTGCTATAGAGGAGATCTGCATGGAGGAATGGACCAAAATACCAGCAACAATGTGTGAAAACCTTGTGAAGACTTACAGAAAAAGTTTGACCTCTGTCATTGCCAACAAAGGGTATATAGCAAAGTATGAGATGAAAATTTGTTATTGACCAAATACTTATTTTCCACCTTAATTTGCAAATAAATTCTTTAAAAATGCTACAATGTGATTTTCTGGATTTTTCTTCTCATTTTGTCTCTCATAATTGAGGTAAACCTATGATGAAAATTACAGGCCTCTATCATCTTTTTAAGTGGGAGAAATTGCAAAATTGGTGGCTGACTAAATAATTTTTCCCCCCACTGTATATTTTAATTTAATTCCTGGCACTTTTTCGTGCTGTACTAGTAAGTGACAAAGAGGAAAGGTGGTTTGTTCTGTTTGTTGAATCATCATTATAATCCGACGTATTTGACCTGGGAGATGTCTCTCTGTCTTTTTAGGCTTTTCACGCGGTTTTTTAAAATGCGCTGCGATTTTGTGTTTTTAAAGCACAAGTAAGTTATTGTGTGAACGGCTAGTCGTTCCTGCGTCACTGCTCAGTTTTAATAGTCCATTGATATCAGTACCTAAGTTTTGCGTGCCAGTAGTGGGTTGTGTGTGGGTTTTTGCGCGCGCGCGCTTGCGCGTTTTTGTGACAATGCTGACATAATATTTGTTATAATGACAAATGGTTATGACATAGGTATACATCGGAGGAAGGGTGACTGTTTTCAGAACACTAGTACCCTAATGTCTCCTTCTTTTCAAAACTCGTATAAATCACACAGAATGGGTTGTATTGAAAATCTGGAAAAGCACCCACAAGTTCCTGTAAGGGGTGTAGGCTTAGGGGGTAGGGGTGGTGTTGCGGCCAATACGCAATATACACGGGTCTGTTTATCAGTAGAAAAACCATTAGCTATGAGATTCTCCACTTTTTACAAGACAAAAAACACACCGTGTGTGTGTGTATACTGACCTAATACTACATACATATCATACGTGTTGCTTTTTGTGTATGTATGATGGATTGTGTGTGTGGGTATATATGTGTTTTAGCACAGGAAGCCTATCCGTTGGACCAGATGTGGACCATCTATAATATCTCTATCTATCTATAATTATATATATATATATCTAGGTATAGGTAGTATTATATTATATTAATTAGTTTTCTCATTCTCTGAAATAATTTCTGAATATTGTGGATGATATCTGACATTTAGATATCAACATAATTCAATGAGAATATATTATCAGATAAAATATTGATGTTTGAATGCATGTCAGTAACTATTACTTGCCGTTTTGCTCTTGTCAGGCCATGATGCTCGGGAGCTTGCTGTTTGCCGTGTGTTGTAGCGCAGCACTGGCCCATTTTAACACAAATCTAGACCAGCACTGGGAGTTGTGGAGGAAGACACATAACAAGTTTTACTCCAATAAGGTGAGAATATGAATTTCACAAGCATCTGTATAATCCAAAAGCTGATCTTTTACCTACTTTTAGCACATCTAGAATTTTTTTTTTTAATCACATGTTTAGTTAGGAATACAAAGACTTCCTTGTTTCTTGTCAAACTGGTAAAACTTGTTTCATGTGCTTATTTGTTAAAGAAATCATTTGTATTTATATCAAACTTAAATAGTTTGACCAGTGATGTCAATAGTTTAATATATTGCTGTATTAAACTGTGGAATTGTCTGTTGTTTATATTGGCAGGATGAGGAACTGGGCAGGAGGGAGTTGTGGGAGAGAAACCTTGAACTTATCACCCTTCACAACCTGGAGGCCTCCATGGGCCTGCATTCATATGACCTGGGCATGAACCATATGGGTGACATGGTGAGAACATGAGTCCAGTGTCCCTTTTTTGCCCTTTCCACTGCATTTCTTTGTCTGTGATTTTTGTATTAATGTATTGTATTTTGTATTAATTAATAACTCCTGGCATGCAATACTTCATTTCCTTGTTTCTATTTTTAGCATGAAGTTACTGTGAAATTTAAAGAATGATTTCTGCGTGAGGGAAAAGCATGCATCATTATCTCTTTTATTTTATTTTTGCAATGCATTTTTTTCATCCATTTTATTTTCTTCACAAAAGTTTCTAGATGTTTAAGTTAAAATAATATCTAGAAATTATACAGCCATAAAGTTATACATTTTGCCAGACACAGGCTATATCAGATGACAATTTCATCATCTAAAACTCAGATTTTCCTATTTGTTTTGTTGATTCACAGACAACAGAGGAGATCCTGCAAACGTTAGCCACGATTCGTGTCCCTCCTGGCTTTAAGAGGCAAGCACCAGAATTTGTGGGCTCATCTGGAGCTGCTGTCTCAGACTCTCTGGACTGGAGAGAGAAGGGATATGTCTCCAGTGTGAAGAATCAGGTATGATTATACCATATATTTTGAGAGAACACACACACACACACACACACAAAAAAACATTTTCTAATTTATATTTGTGTCTGTATAGCTTTTTATTTCACAGGACAGCTCTTTTTGTTTCTTTTGATAGACCTGAGACAAAAGAAATTTTAAGAATTTCAGGTTCACATTATTATAATATTTCTGTTATATGTTGCTTGAAGGCAAAAAAAGTGCAAATATTCCACAGTTCTTGTGTTTCCTGTTTCAGTAGTTTTATCATGTTTCTCTCTTTTTCTGTCAGGGTGCATGTGGATCATGTTGGGCATTCAGCTCCGTTGGGGCTCTTGAAGGCCAGCTGATGAAGACCACAGGAAAGCTGGTTGATCTCAGTCCTCAGAATCTGGTGGACTGTTCCTCCAGTTACGGCAACAAAGGCTGCAGTGGTGGTTTGATGAGTTCTGCCTTCCAGTATGTTATTGATAATGGAGGAATAGACTCAGAGTCATCTTACCCTTATGAAGGAGTGGTAAGTTGTTTGACTGTGGGTCCATGTGAAGACGAGACAAGTGTAAGTACAATAAGACCTGGGTAGAAAGTGTATATTGAGAATTACTAGTTAGATACTGCAAGATTTTAGCGATAGTATGCGACAATGTTGAGCACTAATTTTAACCGCTTCGATCCATATCATATGAATATGAAATTCTAATACATAAATTGCCCTACAGCAAAAGCAGTGAAGTACTAATTCCATCCCAGCTGATGCAGCAAATGCTTACCAATGTTACTATTTAGTTTCGTCATATATCAGGGTATGAATAGAGGAGGCATGAAGCAGGCTGTGCTAAACATTCGGACCCACATGTCACACGTTAAGGCCAGTGATGACAAGCGTAGTCCTCAGTAGTATCCGGTAACCGACAGTGGGTGAGTTTGGCTATTCTCACTACACATGTTTCATGTGAACGCAATGAATTGACCACGTTTTGCTGGTTGAAAAACATAAAGAGTACATTAATTATTTTAATTGTTCATTGCAACTTAGGATCATAGTATCTCACATCTGTCCACAAGGATGTTTATCGCAATATAGCATGCTTGTCAGCTAATATAAGTAAACCCTGTCACTGTGTGCTGTGGGTTGTGGCTGATAACAGGTCTAATAATGGTGCAGCAGTGATGGGGGCGCGCACGCGGAGCTTTTTCAGGCTGGTGGAAAAAAACAGTTGTGAAGGCACCTGCCACCCCGGACTCCCTTAACGCCATTACCTGTGGTGAACAGTTATGTTGCGTTTCCATGTATCGTGCTACTGGGATAATTTTGTCTTTTGATCTGACAGAAAGTACCCCCGCTCCTCTAAAACTTCCTGCTCAAATGTAACACACAAGACACACAACGTTCGCTATTTCAATACCGCGCAGAAACATGGAGAGAATACAAGACATACTAATGTATCATTTTGCTTCACTTTTAAACAGGGTGGTTTGTTTTTCTTTTTTTGGGGTACTGGATTTGGAGATGGTGGCTACATCCGTATGGCCAGAAACCAGAACAACATGTGTGGCATTGCCTCATATGCCCTCTATCCCCTTATGTAACTGAAACCATGTTGAAATCTATGAATATAGATAAGAAATAAGAAATTTATTATTTTATAATCTAATTTCTTAGCTGTAAATGCGTGTTCTAGATACCGTTTCCCCCCATTCTTCCCTCCAATGTCTTTTAAAAAAAATCCATGTATTTTAAGAATGTCTTACAATATAAATATTACCATACATTTTAAATGTTTTTTTTTGTCCTGTCTTGTCAAGTTTTAAAAGGAAAATAGCTTTCACTCTGTTCAGTATGTTTACAAATGACTTGGTTTTATTCAGTGCAACATCACAACAAACAGTTTCACATGAGGTATTAAAGGATTTTTCAAGGTCAGCACACAATGTCCAGTTATGATTGACATTTAGATTGCTGTGATTTTTACACCTTTGGTTGATTAGCCACATTCATAAGGTAACACAAGGGAGAGAATGGCATAAAATGACACAGATATTCACACCAGCAGAGATTGTAGATGAGTGATAGGTAAAAGAAAAAAGAAAACACTTGCTACCTTTTCAGTCTGCTTATCTGAACCGTTAAGAAATGGATCTCCAGATGCCAAAAATGCCTTGAGAGAATGAATTCTGTCAGCCTATGTTGTGAACAATCAAGTTTGCTAAAATCATATTTTTATTTGGGTGATTCATGACACAGCTAGAACATAATTGCATCATATTTGTAGAGACAAACATAGGCTATTTAACAATCTTTACGTTTCGGTCCTCTCTCTGACATTCTTGCGCTAACAAGAGGTACCACTCATTTGGTTCTTTGTATTTTCTCTTCTGCTTGGAGCGAAGATAACAAAGTCATACGATACAAGCAGACCCCTCTCTTGCCTCTCGTATTGTCCCCTTCATCATAGTGTGGTCTTGATATTGGATAAAGGTCTTCAACGTCTATCTCCTCTCGCTCGCTCGCATCTCCTCTCATCTCTCATACCACACTGTCACACAGCACAGAACAGACCCACAACAAGGTGTCGCTGTTGCTGTTTGCCGGCATATGGGGTGACTATTGATTACTAGTACGTGGTCCACGCTAGAGTTGACGTTGCAAGCAACCATTGAGCATTCACCCCTTCGCAATGCAGCATCGAGCTTGGCTTTCTGCTTTTTGAACAGACGCAATGTCTGGGAATTTTGGTACAGGTTATCAGCTATGCAACGACCAAACAGTTGCATGCATCGAACTAGGCAGGTCACCCTTGACGGTGGTGAATTAGTTGTCGATAGTCTAGTGGGGAGTAAAGACATTCAAATGGCCAAACGGGTTCCCCTCAGTGGGACGGTGAAATGGAAATATCACTTCAGATTTACACACTGTAGTACCTCTTTCAAATATATCTGAAGAGGATAAACACTACGAGAATATGGCGTGATTTATGTTCCTCTCAGTAAGCGGGTGAATAAAATGTCCACTGGGAGGCGCCAAATACTAAATTACGTTAGACGCGTCTGCCATGATCTGCTAAAGTTGATCTTCGGGACGCTACAGGTCGTCGAGTGATCTCTAACCATCTACCGCGTAAGTTTGCAAATTATTATAACCTAAATCATTACATCTCTACAAAGAGAGAGGCCCGGCTAACCACCAGTGCTGCAACAGGGTGACCTGGAGAGTTGAGACGCACACACGCCGACACCCTTTGCCCCTCGCGCAGCACGCTTACAATTGTCGCTCATTAAACTTTAATTCACATCCCCAAACTTCCATTCACCACCCCTCCCCTCCCCTTCCTCACCGTGATTCGGTAATGCTGCTAGCCTCTGATCTGCCACCCCTCCCCGTGAACGCCCTAAGCCCATGGGCCCTACCGAGTGCAGAGCTCCGGCCCCCGCCGCTGAGAGGACACAGATAAAAAGGGCCTCTTTGAAGTCGGCAAAAGTCGATGGCCTCTTTCATGGGCCCTCTTTCAAGAGTGTGCTGTGAAGGGGCCTCACTACATGCCCTGCAAAGGTTAAACACGGGGGAACGTGAAAGAGCATTGAAAAAGGGACGATCTCTCCCTAGACGGCCCAACCCGAGAGACCACGGCACAGCACGTACAATCATCGTACAGTAAATGTGGACTGCAGTGAGGAGATCACAGTTCAACAGCCTAAATATAGAATCATCTCGACTTCACAGCTACTTGTGTGCTGTTTTACGATCACGCTGAGATGCTATTTGTTCGGTCAGGCTGCGGCCTAAAGGGTCTAGACATGCAGCACATGTGAACGATGAACATGGATGGGTACGCTAGCTTGGATATCGAAATACTAACACAGCGTTCAGGAGATGAGAAACGTCGGACATTCAGGGAGGACAAATATTCATCTTTGGTATTGGGACTCCTATCAGAGATAGGGGCCATTTTTTACACACAAACAACACTCTGTGAAATAAATACTGACGGTAACTAGCAAATAAATAAAATAAATAGCTAGAAGATTGGAAATAAATACATAAATAATTATAAATACACAAAGTGGTTCTCAGTTCCTGTTCAATTCAAGCTTTTCGTGAGTATTTTTCATCAGGTTCTTCGAGATTTTGAGCTTTTTCCGGTACGAACAGCCATCGACCAGATTGTGTGCTTGAAATTTTTACAAAAAACGAATGGATTTCTCCATCCTCAGTGTGACATCTAAGGAATCATTTGAAATCAGATGGAAAGTATGCAAGAGCATCCTGGATTCCTCTTCACAGCCATTCTGTCAGCAGAAACTCACCAACAAGTTAAAAGTCTGTTGCAAAAAGAGTCATAGCTGAGTTCCTCCTCATATTGTCTGAGAGGATGCAACTCCAGTCCTGTGCTGAGACTGTAGTTGTCACACAGCAGATGCCTTTTTTGGACTATGAGGCCTAGCTTTTTGTCACGAAGGTGTATAAAAAGAAAACAAGCTCCTAAAAAATGTTCATATTTTGGTTTCAGCTTCTTTATCCAGTAGTTTTTCCCCTTTAAAAGAATCTCTGAAAGATTCATTTGCATCCTTGTTTGTTTCTTTGGTCATTCCTTTTCCATTTGTTGCAAAATCATCTCTCTCTCTTTCGAGAACTCTAAAAATATCATTTTGACGGTCATGATCAACAAAGAAAAAACAGAAACATTTGCACTGATTTTAGACACTGTAATGAATAACAAAATTAATAGATTCAATATCTATTCAGTAGCTTTTCATAACCCTCAATATGTTGATTAGTGAGTGATTTCATAAGCCCTGATGTGTCGGGCCAATCCTTTGCGATTAAAGCTAAAATAATCAATGCTAAAACTACAATCAAATCCTGTCTCATCTAGACATTGCGAACATCAGACTTCATCTTTGGTTTCATATGCTGTTGAATTGTATACAAAAACACCCTTGATTAAAAATCTCAAACTCTAGGAGCTACAGGTAAACCTGTGCTGTGCAGAGCGAAAAACGGCTAATTTTCCCATCACGCCGTGGAGCAGGTCACAGCTGGAGATGCAGTGCTGGACCCCGATGAGCCAGTGGAGGATGGGCGGCCCTCTTCGGTCCAGCGGTTGAGGTTTCTGCGGCGAGCGTTCATGAAGAAGTTGCTTACTGTGGAAAGCTCAAGGCCAAGCTGCTGAGAAATGGTGATCTGCAGGTCTTTGGTCGGTCGGTGGTTCTCTCTGAAAATGGCCATAAGAGTGCGACGCTGCAGGTCTGTGAAGACTAGCCGGGTGCGCTTGGGCCCCTGGTTGCGTTCTAGCTTGGATTGCTCCTGCTCCTTACGCTTACAAGCTGAAAAAAAAAAACCCATTAGTCTACAAATAAGACCTGAAAATCTTAATAGGTCTTTCCATTATTATTAGCAATTTATCTTTGTTGTCTAATAGGCTCCACACTTAGTTAATTGCGGAAAACATCAATAGTGTTTGATAAAGGTCTATTCAGTGTAGATTTTTAACGTGTGACTTGCATCATTAACAATAATATAATTTTAAAAGTTTCAAACTGTAAACAGCAAAAAAAGAGAGAAAGATGCACAAATAATGGTTGACAGTTTCATCAAGGAAATTATGGTCAAAGGCTGAAATATTCTCAGATTTTTAAGATCTCAACATTTTAAAATGCTAACCATTGAATCTGAAGTACAAGTAGTTTAAGGGATAATAATTAAGTCCTTTGCTTTTGTAGAAAATTGTGAGTCTTGCTAACAACTTGATTTAGCTGATTTAGGCGCACAGCATTGTATACCAACCATAAACAACTAAATAGAGTCTTTGCACTCTAAAGTAAACCAATTAACATGGATTTCATCTCCAAACCTGGACAATGATGAGCTTTTTCTCCTTGGGCTTTCTGTCTGGCCAGTCCTCACCGAAGCAGAAGTAGATCTCAAAGGGTGGTGGAGTGGGCGTCTCTCCTTTCTGATACAAAATGAGACCTGAGAAGAAAAAAACAAAATAGCCATTTTGTTAGACTGAATCTTTTACATAGCAAATCAACAAAATGATCCCAGCCGGTCATATGCACATTTGACATCTCTTGAGAAAATTCCTGCATGTGAGTTCGGAAGTGTTTTTTTTATATATATACACATAATAAAATGGATGTGTTGGGCAATTTTGTATTTTCTCTTTTTCACTTCCCAGAAAAGACAGGAAGCTTCTGAATCAGCGGAACAAAATAAAGAGCAAAGGGTGCTTAACTGGTGGTCTATGTATTTTAACATTGTTGCACTGCCATAGAGAATGGATGTGAACGTTTTGTCACCTCATAAATCAGTTACATTTCTGTCAAGTTTTAAAGCTGTTCTTCATTAACAGTACATAAAATGCATAAACGTGTCAATAAAACCATTCTTCCAAACTCAGAAACTTGAGACTCAAAGAAAATCCAGGGGTTGTCAGTTATGAATCCCAATCCAGTCTCATATGTGCTCAATTGTTTGTCAGTGCTCTAATGCGGTCACAATAAATTAGATTGCACTTATTGAAATTCAAGACTGATTCCTCTTACACTGAAGGAAGTTGTTCAGACTGAAGACCCTGATCTTCATTTCTCTTTCCATTGGATTGGGCGGACCCTGCTCGGGCACACCTGGCCCAGACCAGAACACTTTACACTGGCACAGCCTGATGGCGTAGATATCTTGTCCCCTGATCTCCAAAATCAGCCCTCGGTCCATCACATCCAGCAGATGATCGGTATAGAACCTCTGCTTCTCGTTCTGGATCTCAGCAGTTCCTGGGAACAGCACCTGCTGCAGTGTTACTGGACCGAACAGCTCTACTTGCTCTGGTGTGGGCGCCAGGTTACCGTAGTAAAGTCTACAACCCTGAGGGTTACTGACGTTCAATGAACCAGCTGTCCGACCCCTGTACTGGAACTTGATATCCAGATCAGTCACTAGAGAAGAGAAAACAAGGAACATTTTATTGTCATTTACTCACCATTGTTTCTTGGTCGTTTCAAAAAGAGATGTTTAGTACAATGTCAATGCTTTCCATGCAATGAAAGTGAATGGTGATAAAGTGATATAAAATTACCCAAGTCATTATAAAAATACAATAAGTTTGCGTGAGAAACAAATATAAATTTATATTGATCACTGAAAATTTTCTCGACAGCTCTCAAATTCCACTCACCTTTTTGTATCTGGTGTATCAAGATATGTTAGGCTAGTTTTGACATCAATTATGGCAGATGTCAATTATCAATGGTTCTTGTAACGGAGCATGATGTGTCGAATTTGCAAGAGCGCATATTTAAATAGCATAACTGACATTTAAATTCTATTATATGATTTCTTAAGACTTGAAATTTGGTGCACAAGTCATTTGGACAAATCTTGTGATAATTTTATAGTGCTTTTTTTTTAATAACTTTGAAGGTTTTTTGGGGAGCTTTGGTCACCATTTACTTTCATTGTATGGAAAAGAGCAGCATTAACATCCAGCCTAACGTTCTCCTTTTGTGGTCTATGGAATTACAAAAGCGTGAATGATGACAGACCTCAACTTTTTCTTTAATAACAGATTACCAGTCTAACAACTGAAATTTTCATAATACAGTTAAGGTGTGCATTATATATGTTTGTAGTGGCTCTATACACACCTCTTGCAAAGTCATTTAACATCAGCATTACTCAAAGTGAACGCTGTGGGACTAGGTTTTTTCTGCAATTTAGGTATGTCTTCATCATAAACTGCAACATTAATCCAGAAGAACAAGGCATTAGAGGCTTACAGGGTAACATGTGCGGACTGCTCAGCAACTCTGAGATGCAGGGATGAACCTGGTTCTCCGCTTGAGCTGGCACCTCTTGCATTGGGCTGTCCACTATGGCTGGAGGGCCTACAGAATGAGTGACTACATCTTGAAGACCAGGAGGCGGTATGACTCCAGTCCCCATTCCCAGACCATTCGGAAGTCCCCCACCATGAATGGGATATGGCGTCTGCTCAACTTTGATAGCACTGTGACTGGGAAATTCAGTCAAAGAACCAGCCGAAGGTCCAGTGCTGGGCTGGGAGAGGTGAGAGGTCATAGGAGCACCTCCACTGGGGTTATTATGGACAACTTCTCCTAAGAGGTTCATTGGAGGGTTATGGTGGGTGGGATTATAGCCGTCAGCAATAGAAGAGGTGAACAGAACGTCAACTCTAGGAGGATATGCTGGGTAGCTGGAAGTGTCTGTCAAGCACCATGCAAAAAGTAATTACTGTATGTATAGATTATCAACAGTAATTTATTCTAAACAACATCCACTTCGAAATCTTACCAATGGAGAGTTTGACAAAGTTTTGCAGCTGAAATACAAAACAATAATTCAATTACTATATGAAGACAATGGCAAAAATTGTGTGGATTTTACTATTTATTTCTTTCAACTTGCAGTTATTCAAGCTATTCTTCTACGCTCTTCAGAACTTACCTCCTCTTCCTCATCGTCTCTAGCATCTAAAATCAACAAAAGAAGAGATGATTTATTAGCTTGTCCATCTTTTAATCCTTAAAGACTTCTATGGTTTCATTCCTGTGTGGATATTTCCTACTTAAACAAGAAGTTGTCGTGGGACAAATTGAATAATCTGAGCCAACCAATTGAGATCTTATGAGCAAACAGTGTTGTTTCAGCAAGTATACCATGTTACTGGTTTGTAGGCATGCGTTCCCGGTCCTTACCTCCATTGATTGACTGTCGCACACCACCCCCCCCCCCCCCCCCCCCCCCCCCCCCCCCCCCCCCCCCCAAAAAATAGATCTTATAGGCTGACGGGGGTCCTTAGTGCCATCATAGTGGAGTCCGAACTCTCGGCTTTTGTTTAGGGCACAGCGGAGGTTGGCCTTCCATTTGGCTGGATCTGGCTCATCTACTCCTTCCTGGTACTTGCCTGTTTCCAGAGCCCAAGCCTGTAGAGCAAAAGGAGAAAACATGCTTGTGGGAAATATCTAGACACGACTTGTCCCTTTACTTTTTTTAAACAGACAATGAGCTTTTGTTATGTCACAGTCGATTTGAAGTATAATTAGGGGGCAAGACTTTCCTATTCTATTATTTGATTGGGAAAAAATGTAGTGCAGGATAAGTCGTCAATATTTTTGTGTTTTTCTGAAAACTAAAACCGAAAAACTAAATTTTAAAGTAAATGTGAAGTCTGTCAAAATACACTTGCTTAAAAATGCCTCCTTGGAGTTCTAACAGTCACAAAACTAATTTAACCTCATGGTTCTAAACTTTTCTTGACTTCCCCTAAAATCTTGCCACAGTGAAGTCAAGTGGAATTGAAACTCCATTTTTAGTTCTCCAAAGTTGGTCACAAAAGTACTAAAAAGATGATCCAAGTAACACATTACTAGAACTTGTAAATGCAGACATTTAATGGCTCAGTGTTCTACAAAACAGTGATTTGTTTTCCAATAATTTTCTGTTATTTGAATAATTCAAATATAAAATATCCCCCCCAAAAAATCCCCCAGCGCTAACTTTAGAACAGAAAGAGTACAGCAGTAAAAAAATAGATATAGGAGGCTTGGGTTGGTGTTGAATATGGGGAAATACTTCTTCAATTTATACAAAAAAGGTTACAAAAGCAGAATGGATGATGGCAAAACCATATTATTCACCTTAAATATAGTGTTCTCCTCCTCCAGGGTAGGCATATGGCGGGTGGCATGTCTCCATGGGATCCGGAACAGTCTGCGCTCTTGATTGAGCCAGTCCAGTCCTGGGTATTTCCCACTGTTAATCTGGCAGGGTGAGCAATATTTACTTTACTAATGTAGAACAAGCTCAGGATGCCAAGATTTCAAATAATATTCCTCCACTAATTTTGCTTCCATTTTAGATGCTTATATCTGGAAGTACTGTATGGATGAAAGCAAGATGGCAGCTGGACACTGATATTTTTCTCTTTGAAGATCGAAGCATTGATGAAGTGTTTCTTGGTAGGTTTCGAAATTTATTTGACAAGGTTATATTACTGAAGTCAGAAAAATTAAAAAGTTAAAGTAAAACTATTCTTCTGTTGCATTGAAAGCATACAGTGACCAATGGCTATTCAAGTTCCAATAATGACAGAAAATAGCACAAAAAAAAGCCAATTTTCTATTGTCAAAAATGTAGCCACGTATGAATCACAACTCACACAGAAGTCACTTTCAAACCAAGCAGCTTTCTGTTAGTCAACACAGCAAATTTAAGTGCCCAAGCGACATCTAAAAATCTTTAGACATCATGCAAAACTTCCAATTCCCTAATGAAATCACTGGATTTCGCCCACACAAATTCAGCAAACATTGCTAAATGTACAACTTTAAAATAACTTAATTATCATATTTCAAGTTTTCTGATGGACATCTGAGGAAAAGACTGAAATTCAAGTCATTATTCGCTGAAAAACTTTCCATCTGCTGTAGCACTCAGTATCATTTGCGTATGCGCATATTTTAAAAATGCTGTGTCATGATTCATCACCCGATGTGAGGATCGATGCATGTGGCATAATCAATGTCATAAAACTACTTTTATGGTGCTATTTGGTCATTTATAGAGCTTGACGGCACATGGTCATCGTTCATTGGAACATCATTTTGTTTTTTGGTTTATCTTCAGAAATGCTCTTTAAAATGACAGTGTGCATAGTAAATCACAATTCACCTGTGCCAGCAACCATGGCTTCAGACGGATCCTCCGTGGTTGCCCACTCATGGTGCTGGAAAACGAAGGGTTCGGAGGAAGTGGTAATGGTGAACACTGTTCTTTTGGTCAGCTATTAGCGTAATGGGGCAAAAAAAGAGGAATAGTTACATTGTTGACAGATGATTTAGTCTGGAGATTGGCAATTATCAGAGAGGAACTTAATCATAAGCTGAATCTGCAAAGTCTACCCCAAAGAGAGGTGTGGAGATGGATAAGCTGAAAAAAATCTATAAAAGTATCACTCCACACAATTCTAGGGCAAAAGGTTGAATAAATCTTGAAAACACAAAAGCAGCACAATGACAAATGTGACGAGATGTGAGCCTTCAGGCCTCTGCCAAGTCCTTAAATAGCTGCTATCAAAGCAGGTGCTCATGGAAAAATAGAAAGCATGTGGGTATTCAGTTTAAAAAGCTCAGTAGCAGGGAGGTCATGTTACCTCTGTAAATAAACGACAACATGACTGAGCACAATGACAGCCAAGCGCAAACGCCACCTTTAGCGCCGTCTGCACTAAAAAGACATTTTAAGTAGTTTTCATGGCGGCTGTGACTTCTGCAGAAATGAAAAAGAGGCTGTGAAACTTTCCAGGCCAATCCTTCTGATTCTGACACGAGTCGCGAGACTTTATGTGAATATGTTCAACGAGTTTTAAATGGCGTCTTGATATTGCACTCCCATAAAGGAAGTTCTAAATACTACCAAATTCATTATGAATCGACAAGAGGAAGAGTTATTTTGGTTTTGGATGGAGAAGTAGGTGGGGTACCTAAATAAAGATTATGTTCCGTGTTCCCTGATTTAGTTCCTTAAACCCTCTGTTGTTGCACTTTATGTAACTAACAAACGTAGTTCTTCACTTTCTAAGCATATGCATACGGTGTTGTTAATAATGAAGGGTTCGCATTGCATGTGTGAAGGTCCCCAGAGAAGCTGCTTTTATTTTTGTTTCACCCATTAAAAATGGTTACGTAGAGTCATATAAATTATGTTTTGAGAAACTTCTGGGAAATTTATTTATTGATGCATTATTAGTATTTACTCAACACTGAAGTTAAATTAAGGTAAAAAGTCAAAAGCAAATAGAGATAACTCTATTATATAACGTTGGCAGTTTATTATTATTATTTTTTTACATTTTGACATTTCACACAATGTGTGATCACCCAGTTTCTCATTAGATATTTAAATAAAAAATAATAAACTTCACTTAGTATTATTTAATTTCTCTCCACTGTCGTATCCGAAAATACAAAATTTTTTTATTTTAATTTGATTTCATTTACTTCTATATTTAGTTGTTTTTAGAATTTAGTAATGAGGTCAAATGTATGCAACAAATGAACTTTTAAAACAAAATATAAGCAAAAGAGGGCTGCATTGTTAGATATGGACAAACATTTTGTTATTTTCAAATTAGTTACATGCAAACACACACACAAAGGATACACATAAACACTGCCTATTACTCAAGAAGAAGCCACAATGTAGCCAAAAAACCTGTAATTCCCACATGTCCGTAAATAGGCGCCCAGAGCTAATTAATACGACAAAACCCTCAAGAGATTTCATGCTCTGTAACTTTTGCAAACGGTTTAACGAACTTAAAATCACTTACCTGCACAAAAACAAAAAGTGTCCAAACGGTGACTTGGGCTGGGTTCAGCGTTGACCTGACGCACACATGTAGATAGATCAGGTGAGTTTAGATCCGCGTCTGTGTATGTCCTTTCAGCTCCAGCAGATCAAATGGACGAGGACTGACTGATCGCAGCACTCTCTCATATCCATGTTGTGTTTTTACAGGCATGAGACGACAGAAGACGTATTTCTATTTGCAGAAGTTGAACAGGTACCACCCTTCCGGATGACAGGGGCTAATGTAAACGGAAGTGGTGTGGGTTTCATTTTTCATACATGCACTGTGTGTGTATCTACACCTTGTCTGTGTTTTAGTGTGTAGCTTAATGCAATAAGAAATGTCAGTGCATTTTATTAGACAAAATAAAGCAGGTAAAACCTGTTTTTATTGGTCAGATTGTACTGTTTTGATTGTGAAGTTTGTTGTGTCATTTGTGAAGGAAATGAATGTCTGAAGCGTAAATATTCATCAGATATAGCCTACTATTTGGCATAAATACAGAAAGTAAGTGCTCATTAATAAGATTAATTATTAGGTTAATCTTATTAGGTTATTAGACTAGCATAGAAGAGTATATTTCCGTATGAGCCTACTTCTTGTTATCAAGACTGAACAATTTTGTTATTATTCTTTTTGTAAATAATTATTATTGTGCATGCAGTTTTATGACTTCATGCTAGTTCAAAAAAAACCTATTTTTCGTTTACAGTTTATTTATAGAGTGTTTAAAATGAACAAAAAAGTGGAAAAGATGAATAATGCGGCGTCGCATTGACGTCGTGCGTGAGCTCTGCCGGGGGTTTCCAGGGCAACTGAATTGTTTTAGGATTACGGCGTGCAGGCGGAACTATTCAGTCGCTTTATTGCATGGGATGAATTATTATTTCGTAACGATCTTGCTTTTAAGCTTCAAACGACTGTACACAATAGCCTAGGTAAAAACAGTGTTTTAAAATCCTGCGCACTGTAATTTTAAAGTTTACTCAGTATTGTTGTGACTTAAATCAGGTCACATTCACGAAAGTGTTGTGATGTTGATTTGCACCAGGTTTAAACTTGAAAAGACTGCAACTGATAAGGATTTCTTTTAATTGTTGCACCTTAAATGTTACTGAATGAATGCTGAAAAGTGTTTTTTTTTGTGTGTGTGTGTGGAGCACAGAAGTAATTTTTCATCTTTTTAGAAGGCTTTTAAAGCTTAAAAAAACATAATGTCAAACTTCGCAGCTGATTTAATTACATAGCTTAGTACATTTCTGTAATGCAACGTCTTCGACATCAATTTTTTGGGATTGAATTGGGAAATATCAAGCACACAGGTTTGTGAGCACTTCAGATGTGAGGACCTCCAAATGAGGGTCCACAGTCAAGAGGTTCAGAGCTTTCTGAGACCTCTTTCACAACTCTGCCACATGGATGTCAATTCTGACAGGATGACAGGTTAGTACTTTCTTCACAAGCTACTTAATTCACTCTTGAAGTTTTGACATCGATCTCACATTATTATAAATCCGTCTTAAGCGTTTTCAGCTTATAAGAAGAATAAAAGCACTCCAACCTCTTTGACACAGTTGTGCAAACAACTGGAGGAGAGAATCACCCAGAAATCACAGCATTACTCCATCAGCCATGAAGACAGACAGTCTCTGGTCAGTCTCAAATAGATGCTGTAAATACATATTTCAAACATTGTCTGAAGCATTTTGAGTTGTACAATATCAATGTTGAAAACAGTTGTGCTGCTTATTTATTTATTTATTTTTTATCAAAACTGTGATACATTTTTTTTTCAGGATTCTTTGGTGAATAGAAATTTTGAAAGCGTGGCATTTCGTTGATCATTCATTATTTTGAAAATATAATATATAAAAATAAAGCCAAATCAAACATGTATAGTTGTACAGTAAATGTTTATGCAGTCAATGGCAAACTTAAAATGCTCTCAGAATTATGAATTGATATTTGAATGAGTTTACATGATAAATCCCTTTTCTGTTTGCTTTTGACATTCAGACTGCAGTGTTGACCTCTGAGCTGAGTCTGATCTGGCAAGATCTGAAAACCCCATCTGTGGACACCACGCTGACCCAGGAAGAGAAAGTGCAGCTGAACCGCCAGACCTTCAGTGAGGTGCTGCACATCTGTGAGCAGCTGTTTCTGCAATCCTTGCACCTGATGGAGACTCTACGGAGGCGAGGCGTCTTCAGAGATCATATCAACCGCAGCAGGGTGGCAGCTCAGCTCGCTATTGACTGCACCAGTCTGTGAGTGTGACTCTTTTTACCGAGACTGCATTGACGTAAACAGGTTTGATCACACAGTGTGGTGACATATAGCATGACATTACTTATTCATAGCAGACTGTGACTGTTTCTGTTTACAGCTTGAATATTCGCTCCATGAGATGCAGGATTGTCACAGGAATCAAGGATGCACGGAGGCGCACACAAAGTGCTGTTACACATAACAATGAGAGGTCCATGACGGCCACATCATGGGAAAAAGCAGTGGAGGATGACCTCAAAGAGGTGCGCTTGTGTGTGTGCAAGTTGTAAAGAGAGACGTTAAGGTCATATTAATTCACTTCTGTGTCTACAGATTCAGGGGAAAATCGGGGAGCTGGATCTGCAATGTGTGTATGACCTCCTGCCCTGCAACATGGAACCAATCACCTATAAGACAGACACACAATGTATGGCAAGTTACACAGATACAAAAAGGGATAGTTTACCCAAAAATGAAAATTCTGTCACTTCTGACCTTACAATCAGTCAATGGGGTACGATGTTGTTTTGGAATCCATTGACGTTCGTTATACAGAAAACCAGTGCTGGGTAGATTACTTAGAAATTGTAGTCCATGACAAAAATTGTAGTTGGTAACATAATCTGTTACATTGCACATTTTAGGTAATATAATCAGACTACTTTTTGATTTCTTTAAGATTACTTTTGACTGAACTCATCAAAATTATTGTACAATATTGGTATAAATGTAGACACAAACAGAGAAAAATTATTTTTTTAAAAGAACAGTAAACAATATCAAAAATGGCAAAGAATAGCAAAAATTTATTCCATTCTTTGTTATTTACCACATTCCTGTTCCTAAATATTGCAGGAACTGCATTTTAAAATAAAGTCAATCAAAATAAAACACAAATTGTTAAATATGTCATTTACGCTGTGTGGAATGTTGTGTATTAGGCAACCTTGTAATAAAAAAAATCAATAAATAACTGTAGTCTGTTTTAATAAATAACTGTAGATTTTAAAACAACTGAGTGTTTTAAAATCTAATAGAATCTAATTACAAATATTTAATTTTCAGAATCTGATTATGTACTCCAAATTACTTCTAATCATTTACTACACAGCGCTGCTGTAAACAGTAGCAAGATTCTTTAAGATATCTTTCCACAGAAGAAAGAAAGTCGCACAGGGTCAGTAAAGACATGAGGGTCAGAATATAAAAAATGATGACAGAATATTAATTCTTGGGTCAAGTCATTGTTTCCTTTAAAAGTGATATAATTCTGGATGTGGCATCAGGATACTGTCATTTGTGCATGTGCCCAGGTTCTACAGCCAATAAGTCGAACATACTGAAACAAGAGCAGGATCACAGTCCGCCTCAGAACCGGTTGGTCAGAATAAAGGTGACTTTTTAATCAATTACATTGCACAAATTCCATAGTGGCAGTTTTCAAACAGTTGCATATCAACCTTAAGGATTTCTCCGTCCACCCTCTTAGGGATGTCATTCCATGCCTGACCTACAGAGGGAAACACTGCTGGAGGAGCTGGAGATAAGGGTACTCGATCCACCTCCATCCCCTATAGTCCTATTGTCCACAGAGCCTACCTCCAGCCTGGATAAACGCATCAGTACTGGGGAAGATCTGAAGAGGTTGAGTTGTTACAAAGTACCCTTACAACATACTAATCACTGTGTCTGTGTGTAGGAGTAATGGGAACTGAAACTCAATTGTGTGTGTATGTTTTTAGATTATTACAGGAGAGAGATTTCAAGGATGATGGTAACTGTGGGACGGATCTGTGCTCGCTTATAGAATCCCTAACCTGCTATAGTTCCAGCAGACTCCAAAGGCTCAAACAAAAACTACAGGTACTTACAGAAATAATCTCACTGCAGACAGAATTATGTGCAAGACCTATGCCATTGCCACCTGCAAATCAGATTTTAAAGAAGGGCATTTCTTTCTAGAAAATGGAGGAAGAGGAGGAAACGAAGAAGCACAAAGTTCTTGTGAAGAAACCTCTGCACCCACAAGGAGATGTGGTCAGTGTGACGTTTTCTCCTCAAAACATCATGCGCACAGCAGCGGCCAAAGTGTCCGATAGGGTTCTCCCAGAGACCATCAAACTCAGCATGTACCCACCAGTCTACAATGACCTCACTAAAGAGGTGATACTCTGTTAGTTATATACTGTTTCAGTATTTATTAATACTTTGAATGAGCTTATATTTTTATATTTTCAGTTTTTTATTTTATTTTAAAGTTTTAGTAGTTTTGTTTTGTCATTTTTTATATATATATTTCTATTTAGCTTAAATTTATTTTTATTTCAATTTTAGTTTTTAATTTAATTTAGTATTCAACTTTTTACTTTATTTCCGTGAATTGCCACGGCACATTTCTAATCCTGCCATTTTTAGTTTTTCATTTAATAGTTATATTTTTCTCATTTATTTGTACAACCTTAGATATAGAGTTTAATTTTCTTTTTATATATATATTGATATATTAATATATTTTATCCAGACCTCATTTATAAAATAGACACTGAAATTTCATTTGGCTTATATGAATAATTCTAAAACTCTAGATTGATTCCGCATCGGTCACTCTGATGGATCAGAACTTGGTTGAAGAAAAAATTGATATAAGCAAAGTCTTTGAAGAGTTATCCAAAAGTATTTCAACAAAGTATTTCAACTTTGATGAGGTAAGTTGATTTAGGGCTTGGGGATTAGCTGTGGTATTTTCAAATGTAGATATTTTATAGGTGAAATATCACAACATCCTCATATCATGAAGTTGAGCATATTACAAAACGCATTCATTCTTTTTAAAGGACTCCAGGATTGAGCCTGCCCTGACAAATGTCACATTTTGCCCAAAAAGAGTAATTAATGACCAACTAATGAACCCATCACTCAGGAGGCCCAATCCATACAGCATATCCCACAGGTGCTTTCTTCTTTCTTATTATGTGTGTATTTGTGGTTCACAAAATGATCTCAAATCTTTCATTGATTTGCATAAATGCAGCGAGAGAGCAGAGAGGGCTGCGAACAGGAAGAGGCCTGTTAATACGACCACTCGAGCGTACAGAGCCTGGTTTCAGTGGTGGAGGTGCCAACTATCAATGGATGATTATCTTAACTACATTTCTAATCAGGTTAGTTTATAATAAGAGTGTGTGTTTACTGGTAATAAATGCTAAATATATTCAGGATTTGTGGACTTTTAACAGTTGTGCTTGTGTTATTTGTGCCCTGGTTTTGAAGGACTCTGATTATCTGTCAGTGCTGTTTCACCTGTATGACAGTGATGATGATGATGATGAAGAGGCAGAGAGACACAAGCTGGCTCAGCTGCAGAGAGACGAAAGGAGAAGGTCTGGTTTTTTTTTTTTTTTTTATCCTCCCACATTTACTACGAGAATGATGCATGATGACTTGCACTATTTTATTCTCTATAACTAATGTAAAATGTTGAACATCCATGACACATCCTTTCAACTTCTTATACTGTGACAGTCAACAAATGGCTAAACACCAACATATTAATGAATGTACAGTATATTATTATACAGTATTGTTATTTTATTCATATAAAGTTCATTTTTATCTGATCGTCATCTCTTCCAGAAGGCAACAGGAAAGGATCAGTTCACTTAGGAGACAGAAACAAGAATTTGTTCCTGGATTCTGGAACATCAACACCATAGAGATGGGAGGACTGGGAAAGGAACCAGAACTGGATGGCATGTTATAGTTTCCTTTTAAAAAATACTGGTACATTTATGAAAATGTGTTATTTAGTGTCCAAAACTGCATGAATGAATGCAGAAATATCTGTGTTTCAGAGAAAAATCCAGAAGAGGAAATACAAGATGCAGTGAGTTCATGTTCCTTTCCTCATAATCTAACACAGCACTTCTGTTTTCCACTGATTACCCCTTCGTCTATCATGTCATGTCGCTGTTATTTTTAGTACAGGCTTCTGTTTAGCAGAAATAAGTTTGAAGCACACAGTCTAGCTCACATAGTCACTTTCTAGTCACTTTTTTGTATAATAGACAGATAGATAGGCGACGACAGAAGATTGACTGATTGACTGGTGAGTGAGTGAGTGAGTGATGAGTGATTGATTGTTGCTTGATTGTTTTTCGTTATTCTGAGGAGAGGAAGGTGAAGTCCAGCTGCTGGACTTCTGGATGGAGAACAGATGCAGGTCAGGCTGGAGAGGGTCTGGAATGCCCTGCTTCTGCCAGAAGGACAGCGACTCGACATGGCCATCAAATACAGCTCTCATGAGTACAGGGACCATCTGCAGGAGGTACAGATATAATGATAATGAACTCTCCTGGCTTTCCATCATTCTCATCCAGGATTTATGTTGTCACGTGGATGTGTTTGTACCCTCAGGCAATTGCTGCATGGGAGCAGGCTGCTCGGTTGATCCAGAAGAGAGAGCTCTTGCTCACCAGGTTGGAAGACTTTGAGCGGGAGGCATCTGACCCCAACAGATTTTTCCAGCGAGGTGCATCAGAGGCACAGAATAATGAATTCTGACACTTGAAATTTGCCGATTTCGATTTAGAAAGATTCTTGCGAAGTGAATCAAATAAGATAATGACTCTAATACAGATTATTTTCAAATACACAGGTTATAATGGCTCATCCATCGCTAGAATGGAAGAGGCAAGTCAAAGGGAGAAGCTCAACTCTCAGATTTCAGTGGTAGACCAAGAACTGTCCAAGACTATGGGCCACATCACAACCCGTTTCAACGACAACATCAGCTATAAGGTGAGTGCATCAAAGCTTGCTTACACTCCGTTGGTTATCTGCAGCTGTTTAACATTCTCGCTGCTGTTTTGGTTGTCACAGGGTCGGCCGTACAGAGAGAAGATGCGCTGGGACCGTACTGAGATGCTGTACTGGCTGCAGCAGGAGAGGCGGGTCCAGTCTCTGGAGATGTTTGTAGATGGACGGATGGCTCTACCTGTAAGGCTTCCTCCTCTGAACCAAAGCAAGGAGCTTCACTTAGGCAACCATCAAACCCTCCAGGAACAACCTCTGTCACACTGTGAGAGAAATGGCCAATTATTGCAACACTGTGAACTCTAAAAAATATACCATTGTAGTCCAAACACTAGCAAATAAAGCAAGATCTGTCAGTTTTATAGACCTGTTTGATTTAGTATATTCTTACTAGTTTGCTGAAGAACTTTCAGAAGAAGTTGGCTTAAGACTTGTAAATTTTTTTTAAATGATTTATTTTATATATCTATATCCTTGTTTTGGCAGCTTAGAAATAAAATCTGAAAATATATTGTTATGAAATGTGGGAAAAAATACATTAATTTTTTCATACATCCATTTTGTGTGAAAATTAGCATTTTGTTTTACAGTGTCTATATTACACAAATTGCATGCTAAAAATAATATAATAGAACTAACAATATCAATGTGAAGTAATCAACTCTACAAATAATTGCGTATCATGTGGGTTTTTATCTTCATAGTATTCTAGTTTTTATTATATTTTAAATTTTATATTTCCAATTTTAAATTTAAAGTTTTAGTATTTCTTGTTGGTTGTCATTTTTATTTTTAAAACTAGCTAAAATAAATAACTATATATCTTTTATTCACTAAATGTTTATCTTATTTTAGTGGTTTTAATTTTAATTAAATATTATAACCCTGCAACACTGTACATACATATAAAATTATATATAGTGTAGAAATTACCAATGATAAATAATCATTTTAACTTAATTGTTATTTTATTATTAACTTGTTTTATTAACTGTTAGTTCAATATTTTACATATATATTAGACACAGGGAATAAATACACTGTCCTTTCTTTTACCTTGCAACACATATCAGAATAGTATCAGATATTATGTCCCCTTCACGACAGTATTACTGTACTCTACTATTTACTATGCAACAATTACCTTTTCCAGATAACTAATCATTCTTTGTTCATAAAGATTATATAGGATATATAAGACGTTTCTAAATATGATGTACTGTATTACCTTTTCTCTCTGTCTCTTTTTTGTTTGTTTTATTTAGCTTTTTGTTGAGTTGTGTTGTTTCACTTACTCCCAGTAGTTGGCAGTGCAGTCTTTCCCGTTTGTTTTTATGTCTCCAATCAACAGAAGAGAAGAGGAGATTCGAGGCGCTCTGATTGGCTGTGTGCACCTCACGTCGTCTTTTCTGTTTCCTGTTAAATTTTCCATTTGGGATTCATACACCTCTCTGTGTTCTAGATATTGCTAACAAAATGACAGCGAATAATAAGGAATCAGCGGGTACGTCTTCTTATGTTTATGCTTAATATTTCAAACTCCGGCTTAAAAGAGCAGAATGATTTATCTCATGCGGTCGTATCTGATCAAAACAACACCAGTGGTCCAAAGAGCAGCCTCTTGAAAATAATAATACCCGTTTATGAACAACAAATTACTATGTCTATAAACATACTCAATTTATACAGAGATAACAATTTATTATTATGGCTATTATTTAGCGTTGAAGATGATTCGAGCTACGCTGACAAAAAAACAACAACAGCCCGTTATGGTAAATATGAGACCTTTTTAGTGATACTACAGTAACGTTATTTCCTTATGAAGCATCAGTTAAATCATTTGACTTTACTTCCATTTAAAGTGATCGTTTGTAAACAGCGAGTTAAATTGACATGTTTTGAAGTATTAAAAGTCAACGGTGTCCATCAGCAAAGTCTTGCTCTCAATGACATCCATCAGCCACTTCTCCCTGAACCTCGTCTGTCCTGGAATATGTTTGGACCTGTTGGTTTCGACGAGGAAATGAACGTCCACCGGCAGAGTGTTTGGTTTGATTTTGGAGATTTCTATGGTGAAATACACGCTGGATGTGACTCTCGGGATCGGGGCGCTTGGGGTCGGCATGCTCCATTTGGCTTCGTACTGGTACTGCGTTTTAAACTCAAGCTCTGTCTCCTGGAGAAACCTCAGACTGTAGAGCCAGCCAGGCTGCTCTATCTCCCATGCGTCCATGTAATGTCTGATCTGTTGCTCTCCGATCTCGATTGTGAAGTCTTTGCTTGAGATCCAGTGGATGTTTTTGATTTCATGCTCGCATTGTGCGTTATTTGCGCTGTCCATCTCCATAGCTGTCAGTGTTTCTGAAATGTTGACGTGGGTTTCCATGGTGATGACTGACAGCGCACTGAAACGCTAGTTTGACTAATTATTTTAGTAGCCTACTTTTATTTTTGAATTCTCTCACCACTTTTTTACTTATATTGTTAAATATTTGTATGACATTCTTTCTTCTGTGGAACACAAAAAAAAGACATTTCGAAGTTGTTATTTTGTCATGTTTAGTTGAATGAATGGTGACTTCACATTTCCATGTGACTCGTGAACTGTATTTCAAGTTTTCAAACCATACCATAGCTTTGTATCAGCAACAAACCGAAAGTTTAAGTTGTTATTCATAGAAAAGTTCCTCCTTCGGTGAGCTGTTAACCACTGGCGAGACCTGTGTTGTGAACTGAATCAATAATACATTGAAAAGATCTGACTCAAAAGAACAATCCGTTCACAAACTTGAGATCTTAAGTTACTTCTATCATTTGTTCTGTTCGGCTTTGAATATAACGCATGAGAAATCAAGAGAGAGAGAAATTTGCATGCCGTTAATATTCTTTTGGCATTTATCACTATGCTAATTTTAATCATTTTCATTTGTTTTTATTTTTAATAATACGATTGTATTTAATATAATAATGATTTATATAATTATTATTTTATTTATGTAAAAATGAAACATTGTTACATTTAGAAAAATGTCATTTTATTAATATTAAAATGTCATTTTTAGGGGACCGGACAATGTTCGTTACTGTGTTACAGTACAGACTTTTGTTGTAAAAAATGTTGAACATTATTATAAGAAAATGAAGCACTCATTCTGGCTTCTAGCTTCATGAATAAGGTTCCATTGTCTTAAGCAAAATATACTTTCTTCTACTTTCATTATCATCATTCACTTTAAATTTAAATATTTTTTAAGATGGTCCTGGAGGAGTATGATTCTTAGTAACATTATATATCATTATTTAATAAAACAATACCAGTCTTTCTATTTAAAGGTCGCCGGTCAGCTAATCTTCATTTTAATGTATGCAAATTTTAATCATAAATATTATAATAAATATAAAATATTATGTTTTCATTTTGTGTATGAACTAAAAACAGGACAATTTTTTGATTCTTTATTACAGTAATGAGAATTCGTTCATGAAAATTAAGCTCTCGTTCTGTTCATGCTTCATGCATGAAGCCTATTGTCTTTATGCAGAAAATGCCTTCATTTTTATAACATCTCATTTACTTTGAATATTAAATATTGTGATTACAAGGTGTTGCTGTGCAGTTGCTCAAGGGTTCTAAGTCTGACTGTTTTTAGCATAATGCTATGCAGTTCTTAGGATTTTCTGCATGGTTTCTTTTAAAAAAAACAATATGATTGATTTCTTAATATTAAACATTATTGATATAATAATAACAAATAACGATCTTTCTCATTACAGGTTGCCTTTAAAATGAGAAAATCTCCTACCTAATGTATTATCATGGAGTCCTTATTTAGTGGATGTGAAATGCCAAAAACTTTGACTGAGCTCTGCGGGCCTCAGCAGCTCTGATGCCCAATCCACACACACGTCTGTTTTCTCAAGGAATATCCCAGAATTCCCTCGAGTAACCTCACCGCATGTCGCGCATCAGGAGCACACTGGATACCGTTACCAAAGCCGTGAGCGGAACGGTGAACACCGACCTCCTCGCCAAGATCACACGCCTCAAACCCGTGCCGCCCAGACAAAACTATAGAGGTTAAGTGGAATGTCCCGAGGCAGAGCCGGAGCTGTCAGACCATGGCGCACTGAGCCGCCCAGGGAGAAATAAAAAAAAAAAAATAAAAAAAAAACAAAACCAAAAGCAAAAGACAAAAAAAAAAAAGAAAAAAAAAAAAAAAACAACAAAAAAAACAAAAAAAAAGATACAGAACCTCATAAGAAGCCCCAAAATCTCTCAGGCATTTGTCGAGTCCCAGTGAAGGAAACACAACCAGTGCGGTTGCAAGGCAAACACTGCACTTTTCAGCCCGCGCGTTCACACCAACTGATGAAACGTACACTCACCTGGCTGAACATGTCAATACCTACTTTGGAAGTGACACACAAAATGACAAAAGGTCACGAGACACGGCATCCTCGCCATCTCAGATCCAACCTAGCACTCTTCCAAAAAGTAGCAAGGATCATATCCTAATGGCGGTGCCTGTGTCCCATAGATCCACACCAGAAACGCCCCCTGCTATTGACAAGGACGGCTCTGTCCCAAGTCCACAAGCCCTGTCTGCCCCAGCTCAGGATGAGGGTGTTTCAACCATCCCCATATCGCCAAGGAAAGGCATCAGTCATTACCTCTCTTATCCCAGGCCCAGCGTCCAGGCTTTTGTAGGAAACTACATCGCTCCCCTCGTCCCAAAGTTCAGAGCGGATTCAAAGAGTGGCACAGTGGAGAAGGACAAAACCTCTGGATCTGAGCTAGCCGCGTCCCAGGATGCAAAGAGTGCAGAAAGCAAGGAGAAAAAAGAGGCAGACGAGAAAGCACAGAGACTGCTGTCTCAGAGGGAGAAGGTAGATTAATACCATTGTAATTTTGATAGAATGTTTAATTGAGATCTTTTTTGAGTGAAAGCCGTGTGTTTCCACTAAAGTACCATAGTTTTTTGGGGTTGATCTGATGAAAATTGCCAAAATGAAATAATAATATTATATGTACCTACCAGTTCGCGTAATTTTCTTTATGCGAAAACATCAATAAATATATAAAATTAAAAATAAAATATATTTGATGAAAATAAATTATAATTATATAAATTGTTTTATATTATTATATAAAATTATTATTATAATCTGTGATTCTATAAAAAAAATCAATATTGTTTGAGAAATGTGTGTATATATATATATATTCTATATTTTTTATTTCTCTTCTTTTTATTATTGGCATACAAAAAAAGTATTTGCCGAAAGAAAGACTAATTTATGCCTACATTTATTCAACAGAACACATTTTCATGTACAGTGGCATGGGAAAGTTTGGGAACCCCTTGCAGAATCTGTGAAAATGTGAATAATTTTAACAAAATAAGAGAGATAGCTGAAATTATGGCACACACAGTACCAAGGAACCAAGAGTTCCCAAACAAAAGAGGGTTGTTTTAATAATTTCAGCAATTTTTACTATATGTAAACATTTTATGTAACATCTCTTACTCAGGACAGTACTAAATAAAAAATAACATGCATTTTGTATGATCTCTCTTATTTTGTTAAAATTATTCACATGTTCTGCAAGGGGTTCCCAAACGTTTGCGTGCCTTCTGCTCATGTTTTATAAATGAGGCCCATTGCCTTTGTGCCAATTATAATGATTTCCTTTTGATTTTGGGGCCAGTTATCACCCAAAACTTTATTTTGTTAGAAGCTGAAACATTGATTGTAATGTTTAAGGATTAAATGGAACTGTTCTGTGTGTCTGTAGATTATAGCACGTGTTAGTGTGGATAACCGAACCAGAGCACTGGTCAAGAGTCTTCAACGAGTCACTGATGTGAAGATCACCATCTGCAGGGTGGAGGAACTGAGCTTCCACCTGCTGGAGTTTCCTGAGACCAGAGGGGTGGCAGTCACTGTACGTTTGTGTCCAACCATCTGCCATATCCGGATTTATTTTTGTACGTTGTAATCTCCGTCAATAACTTTCTATGTTTCATTTCGTCCTTTCTCTCGCTGGCTGTAGGAGAAGGTCATCCCGTGTCTGCTGCGTTTGAGGCAGGCAAGAGTCATCAATCTGCAGGCTGCAGTGAGACAGGCTCTGGCCCTGGTGGGCTACACTGACCCGGTCAAAGGCAGAGGGATACGTGTCCTCTCCATCGACGGAGGAGGGACCAGGTGACAGACACATGACAGCTGGGGAAAATGATTAACCTAAAATTAACAGATTGTGAAAGTACTTTAAGATAAAAGTAGGTCAGCCCAAATTTACCTAAAAGTAGGTCATCCAAAAATAGAACTGACACAATTTTGCAATCCCTTTAGGTGTTGTCCATCATCGTAGGCTAATTTTCATACTTTAAATTTGTCATGATTTTACCAAGAAGCAATGTGAAAATAAATTATATTAAAAATAAAATAAGTCACAGCAGTGGAATTGATTATTCTTCAGATATGATTTACTTAATCTAAGTAAAAATTAATTAGATTGTGTGTGGTATATATATATATCTATAGATATATCTATATATGTCTCTATGTATATATATATAATATATATATATAATAATAAATATATATATATAGTCGCGTGGGCTGAGTTTCGGTTTGAGAACTTCCAGGTCGTGACCACCCCCGTGCAAGTCCCTCAGTGCCTTGGCCTGGTGCACTTGCAGCAACGCCGAAGCATGTAAAGCTTCTCCACAGGCCGTATAGGCAGTATCGCTCAAGGCCGATGAGTGGCCTACCGGCCCGGGAGGGTGGCAACGGTTTTGCCCCGCCAAGTGGTAGCGCATTTGGACACAATTGCCTCGCCACCGACCGCTCCACCTGGGGGACTCCCGTATACCCCCGCACTGGACCCCCATCGAGTGTGGTGAGGGAGGATGAGCCACTAGGCCGGTTTCTTGCAGTAAAAGGTGCCGTCCATGACCCCGCGATCTCATCATGCACCTCCGGGAAGAAAGGTACCGAGGCGGGATGCTGAGAACCAGCGCAGACCACCCCAAGAACCAATCGTGCAACCTTGAGGGTTTGGGACACGTTGGAAGTCTCCACTCGAGCCCTACCCCTACGGCGGCCTGGGAAAGCATAGCCATC
>JADLZN010001683.1:70822-198483 GCA_018155175.1 Sinocyclocheilus anophthalmus
CGCCCACTGCTAGAAAAAGGACGCCCCTGGCTGCCACCAGAGGGAGCCCCAGATCTAGGCAGTGGCACGGGCACTCCGCCCCCTTGCAGGTAACGGAGTCTGGTCCGCAACTCCGAGATGGTCATACCCCCGCAATGGGAGCATGAGGCATCCACGAAAGCCACCTCAGCGTGCTTCATGCCCAGGCACGAGAGGCAGCGATCGTGACCATCACCCGGCGCCAGGTAACGACCGCACCCAGAAACGCACGGATGGTATGACATCTTTAAAAAGAGCGTCTTTAAAAAGCGTGTCCACCCGTGGAAGCTCTTTTGTATGGAATTGCTCTTTTAGTGTGCTGAATCGCACAGGGGAGATGGCCGTCTGCAAAACACACAGGGGTAGTGCAGCCTGTTGTGTGCAACCCACTCGACATGGGAAAACCACTGCTGCTGAAGCGCCGTACCACCAGCACGAGGGCCCACCGAAGAGCGTGCTTGACTGTAGTTTATCACTACTGCAGAAGGTCAAGAGCAGAACGATAGAACCGCTCGGCTCCGAAGCGAAAAGCTGAATATGCGCTGCACCTGCTGCCTACTTATACTCACGCTGTGATCAGCAGCAGCTGGATGCAATAATCGCATGCCAATGTGCATGGCTCGTTTAGTTTACACTCGAAGTAGATTGGTCCCTCTAAGCGAGATCCCAATTCGTCGGTCCTCCGACGTGACGTCGAGAGTGACCGACTGAAAGGGAACTAATTTTACTGCACTGTGCTTTCACGTGCAACATGCCAGACATACTGAATGCAAATATATTTATCAGATATTCAGCAGCTTTTATCTTTCCTATTTAAAGTCAAATCCAAATCCATTTGACAAATACACATACAGATAAACTACAACCTTGAATACACTGTAAGTCACAAAGAATTAGCTAAATGTGACCCTTACCAGGATCATACCTACAGACCCTTAAAACCAACAGGCATGTGATTTATCAGAGTAATTTCACAAACAAAAAAGCGACAAATCTGGGATCAGTATATCAAAGATATCACATACTGTGAGAGGGTGGTCTTAAAATCACAGAAATGCGGGCCAATGATCTGCAGTCAGTCAGCCATATATCAACAGGTCCCCAACAGTGTAATGAGTGAGCATCAATCCTGCCCTGCCTCAAATTGATGAGGTCTGTCAGAGAAAGGCAGTGTATATTCTCCATTTTATGGTGAGGCTAAATCAAGATGGAGAATACAAGGAACAGTCAGTCACCTGCTCTAAGCCCATGCAATGAACAAGAGATCATGTGAGCACGGACTAAAAAATGTGTTCCGCCTAATCTGAGACAATTAGCTGAGAGGCTGAGAAAAGAAATGATATGAAAGACACTGATATGCAGCTTTAAGTTTCATTTAATGAAGAAAAGCCAGTGAATAACAGCATAGAGAGATTGAGGGAAAGACTCTCTCTCCTTTCCTCCATTCTCTCATTAACCTGTTTTACTTTGTTGGGAAATTGGACAATGGAAAAAAATATATCCTATGTTTACATCTACATCAGTGTGTAAAAAAACCCACTCAATACAAGACGAAATGCAAGCAGTCAGCTTACTTTTTTCGGAGTGTGCCTGTAAAGTACTGCTGTCTGACCATTAAAACGCTTTAAAATAATCACAATTATTCACAGATCTGAAGTGATGAAATTAGACTCTCTTTTCTTGTCAATAAGCTTTTAGTTCATTCTTAAGGAAAGAAAACAAAAAATATATAACAATTATGTTCAACATTTTGCATTTAAAGGGATAGTTCACCCAAAATGAATGTTCTGTCATCATTTACTCAACCTCATGTTCGTCCAAACCCCTAGACCTTGACATCATCACAAATGAAGATAGTTGTGATTAAACTGAGAGCTTTCTGACCTTCATAGACAGAAACACAACTTACACGTTCAAGGCCGGAAGGTAGCAAGGTAACTCAGGGTTCAACTTAATTATTTGAAAGCAACGAGATACTTTTTGTTGTGCAAAAAAACCAAAAAAACATGCATCGTTGTACTACCTGAACATGCATAGAAGACTGACATGGAAGAAGAAATGGATGATGACTATAGTTCGTTTTTTTTTCTTTGTGCACAAAAAGTATTCCCGTGGCTTCATAAAATTAAGGTTGGACCACTAATGTCCCATGAACGTAATCTGCATGATTAGTGACTCCGGTTATGGGAAAACACTGAACACGTCAAGTGTGATACAAGTAAGGTTTTATTAACAAAATAAACACTTCAACTAGTCTAACATACTACATAAACAAATAAACTGGTCTAACACACTACATAAACACACACACACACACACACAGTTGGTATAGGAAAGGGGTAAAGTTTAACTCAGCATAGAAAGAGGCATAAAGAATGGATTTTAGGGAACACTTTGCATGTATATTCAACAGAACAAAGCCTTCAGGGATACGTCAGATTATGAGTTCAAAAACACCTTTGTAAAAAGGTGCAAATTATACTTAATGTATCAATTAATATGACTAAGTTTGATACTTAGCGAGTCTAGGCGGTCTGAAAGAGAAGAGCTTACTGTGAAAATCGTAAAGCTTCCCGTTGATCTTTGCTGAATTAGGGTCGATGAAAAGAACCAGTTTGAGACAGAGAATCTTGTTGAATGGAAAAGACAAGGCCGAAGGAGACGGCCTGCACAGATGCTTTGGTATCCTGAAGCATTTTCTCACATCTTCTTAGCATCTGACCGAACCACCGACTGGGGGGGTCCCTGGAGCGGGGCCTTTAAGGTCTCTGAAGTGTCAAGCCTCTCAAGGTGGGTTTGTCCAATGAGGAAGGCTGAACTCCCAAGCGGGAGGTTGGAAATACTGAGGAGTTTTATGACCCTTTTGTGTGAGAGCATGGTAATTTGCAAATGTAATTCGCTTGAGTGTTGATGCACAAATTAGTAAAGATTCTTAGAACATCAATATGTTGCATAGGTATCAGCATATAATATACACACTTGTTTCGATCATAAGAAGGCGAATTCATAGATACTAGACATGAAATAGGTGAGGTTATATTAACTAGTGGTCTATGATAACATGAATAAAACAGCATACACTACAACAGACAATATACAAGACAGTAATGGTATACACAATGACCAAAGGATAGGGGTATTCAATCAAAGAAAGGTTTTCATATGAATTAATTAGAGAACAGTCCATATCTCTGGGCATTGTGTGTCTTTCTCAAGAGTAAAATGAGGGAGTTTCTCCCCTACATTCCTTTAGGCCATAAAACCAGTGACATCATGATTAGTTGTCATGGTGACCAAAAGGGGGATGGTGTTCAGCAGAAATCCTGGCATCCAGTCTATTGAATGAGGGGACTGTGACGATTTGTTAATCTAATGAATAATTGATTTGTTAAATCAAATAAAAATTAGTGTGTCAGATTGGTCGAGACGCTACAGGGGCGTTACGGAAGCTCGAACCTTCCCGAAGGAGGTTTCGGAAGCAATACACATATGAACATCCCTTAGGTGCATATGGAAGAATGGAGGTGATTGAACCCTTTTGGAATGGCAGAAGTCTGCCGGGTAAACACGGGCTCAAGGCTATACCGTGCACATATGAGATCCACTTAGGTCTTAAATATGGAACCCAGCCTTCTACCGGTTCTCGAGGAGTCAGCGAGTGAAGGCCTGGCGCCGGAACCTCCGCCACGTCTGGCTGCCGAGGGGACGGAGGAACTCAACAGGGTCTACTGTATGGACTCTCTGGAGTGATTTTGCAAGCCGACCCGAAGCCGGGGCCTCTCAGTGCTTCTACCCGTTTGAGGTGAAAACACAGGAGGATACCGGCTCCACACGAAGGCTATAGAATCTAAGAATGTGTTAGGGGTCGCCCAGCCCCCAGCCCTACAAATATCTGTCAGCGAGGCGACACGAGCCAGCGCCCAGTAGGATGCAAAACCTCTAGTTGAGTGAGCTCGCAACCTGAGCGGGCAGGGCACACCCTGTGCCTGATAAGGCAGGGTGATGGCATCCACAATCCAGTGGGCCATCCTCTGCTTAGAGACGGCATTCCCCTTCTGCCAGCCTCCGTGACAGACAAAGAGCTGGTCTGAGGTCCTGAAGCTTTGCGTCCGGTCTACGTAGCACCTTAAGGCTCGGACGGGACAGAGCAAAGCTAGGGCTGGGTCTGCCTCCTCCGAGGGCAGCGCTTGGAGGTTCACCACCTGATCCCTGAAGGGAGTAGCGGGAACCTTGGGCAAATAGCCGCGCCGGGGCCTCAGGGTTACCTGGGAAACAGCCGGCCCGAACTCCAGGCACGAATCATTCACCAAAAATGCGTGCAGGTCCCCTACACTCTTGATAGAGGCCAATGCCAGCAGGAACAAAGTCTTCATTGAGAGGAACTTCAGCTCCACTGCCTGTAAAGGCTCAAATGGGGCCTGCTGTAGTGCCGTGAGCACCAGACTCAGGTACCAAGAGGGTATAGAGGGGGGCCGTAGAGGACTTACCTTCTCGCCCCCTTAAGGAACCTGAAAACCAGGTCATGCTTCCCCAGCGACCTACCTTGTACGGGGTCGTGGTTAGCAGCAAATGCAGTGACATAAACTTCCAGGGTGGAGGGAGACAGCCTTCGCTCCAGCCCTTGCTGCAAAAAGGACAGCACAACTACGATCGGGCATCTTCGGGGGTCTTCTCGGCGAGAAGAACACCACTCAACGAACAGGTTCCACTTCAAAGCGTAGGCGTGTCTCGTAGACGGTGCTCTCGCTGAAGTGATGGTGTCAACTACCCCTTGGGGTAGGCCACCTAAAACCTCCGCGTCCCGTCCAGGGACCAGACATGAAGTTTCCAGAGGTCTGGACGCGGGTGCCAAAGGGTGCCCGTCTCTGAGTCAGTAAATCCTTCTTCAGAAGAATTCGCCAGGGAGGGGCTGTCGCGAGGAGCATAAGTTCAGAAAACCAAGTCCGGTCGGGCCAGTATGGCGCAACTACCAGGACCTGCTCCTCGTCCTCCCTGACCTTGCACAGCAACTGTGCCAGAAGGCTCACTGGGGGAAACGCATACTTGCGAAGGCCCCGCGGCCAGCTGTGTGCCAGAGCGTCCGTGCCGAGTGTTCCGTCGGTCAGGGCGAAGAACAACTGGCAGTGAGAGGTTTCTGGAGAGGCAAACAGGTATACCCAAGCGGCTCTGAAACGTCTCCAAATCAGCTAGACCTTCTGGGGATGGAGTCTCCATTCTCCCAGAAGCGCATGCTGCCGCGAAAGCTCATCAGCTGCACGATTGAGCAGGCCCGGAATGTAAATGGCACGAAGCGACCTCAGATGCTTCTGACACCAGAGGAGGAGGTGGCGGGCGAGTTGCGATAAGCGACGTGAGCGCAGACCACCTTGTTGGTTGATGTACGCAACGTTCGCTGTGTTGTCCGTGCGGACTAGTAAATGCTTGCTTCGTAAGCGCCCTTTGAGACGGCCCCAGGCTAGGTGCACTGCCAGCAACTTGAGGCAGCCAGTGCAGTTGGGCCCCGTCCAAACACCTGACACTGCAAGCCCGTTGTAAGTGGCCCCCCAGCCGGTAGTTGAGGCATCCGTGCAAACCACAAAATGCCTGGAGACCTGCTCCAGGGGCAATCCTGCCCGGAGGAACGCAAGGTCTGACAACGGGGTGAAGGTTTGGCGGCAGGCCAGTGTCACCTGGACCCGGAAGGTGCCGCGTTGCCACGCACACCTCGGGACTCGGCCAGGGAGCCAGTGCTGAAGCAAACTCATATGAAGCAGCCCCAGTGGCGTGACTGCCGCCGTGGCCGCCATATGCCCAGGAGCCTCTGAAACAATTTCAGTGGGACCGCAATCCTGCTCTGAAGATTCAATTTGCTCAGTTCAACACCGACTGAACGTTCCCTGCGTCAGGCGTGCGTCTGTTAGACCGAGTCAAACTGCCAACGAGAAAAGAGATCCTCGCACGGGTGAGACGTGTGCTCTTTTCCCTGTTGACCCGAAGGCCCAACAGGCTGATGTGTGAGAGCACCAAGTCCCTGTGTTCGCACAACTAATCCTGAGACTGAGCGAGTGTGTATGAGCCAATCGTCGAGGTAGTTGCGGATGCGAATGCCCTGCTCTCTCGTGGGACCAAGGGCTGCCTCCGTAACTTTCGTAAAGACAAGGGGCGACAGGGACAGCCCGAAGGGCAGGACCATGTACTGGTATGCCCGCCCCTCGAACGCAAACTGCAGAAATGGTCTGTGGCGTGGAAGGATCGACACGTGAAAGTACGCGTCCTTCAGGTCGATAGCTGCAAACCAATCCTGGTGTCGAACACATGAGAGAATGAGTTTCTGCATCAACATCTTGAACGGTAACCGGTGAAGGGCCCGGTTCACGACGGCAGGTCCAAGATTGGTCGTAACCCACCGCTTTTCTTGGGTACAATGAAGTAGGGGCTTTAAAACCCCGTCTTCATATCGGCTGGGGGGACCGGCTCTATCGCGTCCTTCGCCAGTATGACTGCGAACTCTGCACGCAAGACAGGGGCATCTGCTGCTATCACTGACGTAAAGTGGACGCCCCTGAACCTGGGAGGGCGCCTGGCGAACTGAATCGCATAGCCGAGCCTGACGGTTCGACGGAGCCAGCGAGACGGGCTGGGTAGCTCAAGCAATGCTCCCAGACACCGCGCAAGTGGCATCAACAAAACTACAGGCGTACCCACAGTGGGGCAGCAAGGAAGAACGCAGGGACCCGGCCCGGGCGTCTCGTTGCCGGTCCGAGGCGGGGTCTGAGTGTGTGCAACACTAACCTGCGTTTGAGCAGAGGGTGCGTGAGTAGTCCGTTGGTTCATCCTCCCGATCCACCCACTGCTGCTCACAGGCAAGAGAGGAGGGTGAGTGCGATACGCACTAGATCGTCCACAACCCACCGTCCCCTCTGGGTACCTAGAGATAGAGGAAATTGCTCTTTTGTCAAGCATTTGGGTACCACCGACCGAGAAGTCAATGGTGGAGAAAAAAAGATTCTACGCCCGGCCATCCTCGGGCGAGGAGTGGTGTGCTTACAATCTCTGAAGAGCACGTTCCCTCCACATTGGGTCGCCCGTCTCAGGGCTCTTCCTCCGCTTGCAACAGGTTTGGCGGGGGCCGGGACGGCGGGGCGGCACCTGCCCTGCGGACCGGCTCCAGAACAGCTTTGCGCGGAGGCCGCAGGAGTCTTGCTCTGTTGGACTGGGCAGGGGGCGCCCGCCTCGGCGACGGCAGAAGCTGCACACGGCTGGATGTACCTGATGGCCTCAGTCTGTTTTGGTCAGTGGAGAACCGCTGGGCAATTTCTCCACCGTGTCGCCGACAGGCCGGACTGGGACACGGGGGCGTTCAAGAATCGTGTCTTGTCCGTCCCGCGCATGTCAGCCAGTCACAGCCAGAAAAGGCGCTCCTGGACCACCATACTGGACATCGCACGACCCAGAGACCACACCGTAACCTTCATCGCTCGTAGTGCGAGGTCCGCCGTGGTGCGGAGTTCTCTCTGAACTTCCAGGTCGTGAACACCCGCGTGCAAGTACCTCAGTGCCTTGGCCTGGTGCACTTGCAATAATGCCGTAGTGTGTAAGGTGGAGGCAGCTTCTCCACCAGTCATACAGGCATCGCTGCCAGTCGAGTACCTACAGACCTGGGAGGGGATGCACGGTTCTCCCTGCCGGTTGGAGGGGGTATTAGGACACAACTGCATCGCAACCAAAAAGCTCCACCGGGGGGACCCTGGTAACCCCCTGACTGCCCCACCATCGAGGATGGTGAGGGAGGAGGAACCAGCAGATAGGTTTCCGTCTGTAAAAGGTGCCGTCCACGACCTGTTTAGCTCCTCATGCACCTCCGGGAAGAAAAACACCGAGGCGGGGCGCTGAGAACCAGAGCGGACCACCCCGAGAACCAATCGTGCAACCGTGAGGGCTCGGGACACGGTGAAAGTCTTCACTCGAGCCCTACCCTACGGCAGCCCGGGAAAGCATAGCCATCATTTCTGGATCCGATCCAGGCATTGCCACGGTCCCGGAGACGAGGAGAGCAGCGCAGCCGATCTCCTCTCCAGAAAGCTCTGGCTCACCCTCCGATGCTGCAGTCGACATCTGTTCGTCGGGGGGAGCCTCGGAAGAAACATGTGGTACCCCCCGGGAGGGTCCAGCCGGCTCTTTTTGAGAGCTCCGCTGGTTTCGATGTGCCGGCGGGCTTGGGCATCCCCGGAGGGGAATGCCTCACCGTGACCATAAGACCAGTCCACCCACCACCAGAAAAAGGACGCCCCCGGCTGCCACCAGAGGGAACCCAGATCTAGGCAGTGGCACGGGCACTCCGCCCCCGCGCCACGGGTAAAGGAGTCCGGGTCCGCAAATCTGAGATGGTCATACCCCCGCCAGGGGAGCATGAGCCATCCACGAAAGCCACCTCAGAGTGCTTCATGCCCAGGCACGAGAGGCAGCGATAGTGACCATCACCCAGCGCCAGGTAACAACCGCATCCAGAACGCCCGGGTGATACGTTGTCTATAGCAAGACCCACATCGTCTTTATAAAGACGCAACGTCAAGTTTGCCAAGCAACGTCGTCTTTAAAAAGACGCACCCGAAATTGCTCTTTTAGGGGAAAAAGCTCTTTTAGCGTGCTGAGGCGCACAGGGGAGATGATCATCTGCAACACGAACAGGGGGTAGTGCAGCCTGATGTGTGCAACACACTCGACACGGGAAACCACCACAGCTGAAGCGCCGTACCACCAACACGAAGAGCTCTCAAGAGCGTGCTGAACTCGTTCAGTCTTCTCTCCGTAGAGTAGTCAGGAGCGGAACGATGTGATCGCTCGGCTCCGAAGCGAAAAGCTGAATATGCGCTGCACCTGCTGCCTATTTATACCCGAGCTGCGGGGTGTGGCAGTCAGATGCAAATATCGCATGCCAATGTGCATTGGCTCGTTTAGTTTACACTCGAAGTAGATTGGTCCCTCTAAGCGAGATCCCAATTTCGTCGGTCATCCGACGTGACGTCGAGAGTGACCGACTGAAAGGGAACAGAAAGCATGGGTTGTAAATATTAGGTAAGAGGTCGACTGAACAATATATCCAATCCATCAAATTAAATATAGCATCTAAGGTACCCTGGTCTGTTGGCGCTTAAGTTTTGTGGTCATGTAAAGGTACGCTCATGCCTTTACCCATAGTTGTCAAAGTACATAAAGACCTGTCAAAATATAAAGATCTGTTTTGTTTCCGTTTCAAGACTGAAACTGATGGCTTTTACTTTTGTTTATCATATTGTGGATTTATTCAATCCTTCTGCCTAAACACCATCGCTGAAATTGGATAAGTTGCCTCATGTATGCCCTTGGCCAACTGTAGTCCCTCAGAGAAAACATTCAAATCCCTTTTTCATTTGTGCTCAACAAGAGGGCATGGCAGAAACAACACGGTTAGCCCAGCAAGACCTAGAAGTGCACTTCACAGGGCCAAGTCTTTGGATTCTCAGGGCATTTTGAAAATAGATGCGTGGGTGTGCATGTAAGTTGTGCATTTCTGACTTTTGAGCACATGGGTTTCTGAACTCTGTGTTCTTTTGCTAATATTACTGTATGTATGTCTGCTCTCTTATGCTCTACTGCTCTCTTTCTTGCATGAATGATTGTCATGTTTAGGGGGGGGGGGGGGTTTGGGGGGGGGGGGGGCGGCATTAAAGGGCGTCATAGATGTTGTTTTAAAAAGAACATTATTTTGTGTATTTGGTGTAATGAAATGTGTTTATGCGGTTTAAGGTAAAAAACACATTATTTTCCACATACATGTACATTATTGTTTCTCCTCTATGCCCCGCATTTCTGAAACACGTACATTTTTACAAAACTCATCGGTCTGAAAAACGAGGTGTGCTGTGATTGGCCAGCTATCCAGTGTGTTGTGATTGGCCAAATACCTCAAGCGTGTGACGGAAATATTACGCCCCTTACCATACTGTGATGAGGCCGTGTCCAGGCCGGAGCGACGAGACAAAAACATTAAAACCCATTATAAACGAGGCATTTGTTGCATCCAGTGGGGACATAATTACTGTCTTTTTAAGCATTGCATTACATCGCGCCGCTTAAACATAAAACCAGGTCTGCATTTGTGATCGGAGAAATGACAAAACAACAAGCGCTACTCTACACTCTCAAAACTCGTGTTTGAATCATCAGGCAAATTCTTTAAATTTGAAAACTTACTTACAGTCGGTGAGTCAGAACAGCCGGCATTCATTTTAGTCTACTCTTCCAGGATCAGGAAACAGTCCTCCATAAAATGCGCTGCACACATCTGAATATTTGGGTTGAACTGTTCTGGAACAGTGTTGTAAATACAACTTAACCACTGATTTCTAGTCGTTTCCTCTTTTGGAAGGCCAAACAAAGTGTTTCGCTTTCACAACGAAACACACAACACCTTCACGACATGGCGGCAGCAACAATACTACAGCGAGAATAAAAGTATGCCTTCTTTCTTTGTGTGAACATTTAGGCGGCATTATGCAAATCTTCCCACATTGTGACGTTGACATGTGGGGGCGTGTTAGAATGAGGTGTTTTAGGTAGGCGTGGTTGACTCAACTTTTAAAAGAATAGCTCTTTGGATTTGAGACTTTGTCTTTGCAACTTTACAGATCTTCTTTATGCCCCAAGAGCTTGTAACACTTCAAAGAGAAAGGAAAAAAATTTAAATCGCATCATATGAACCCTTTAACTTTACCATCTTAGGGATGAGAAGAAAAGTTGACTCCTGTGATGGCAAATCTGAAATTTCAGCAGAGTACTCAGTCTTCACAGTGTTTTCCAAACACTGATGTGATGCTCAAAAACATTCTTATTTATCAAGGCTGACAAACTAATTTTGCGCTTTCATATATTTGTTGGAAAATATACCCACCATTAAAAAATGTGAATGATTTCTGAATGATCATGTGACAGTGAAGGCTGGAGAAATGACCGCTGAAAATTCAGCTTTGCCAGCATAGGAACGAAAGTATATGATAAAATGAAAATAAGGAAAACTGAAGATTTTAGACTGTATAAATTTCACAATATTAAATTTTTTAGTAAAAATTTGTGTTTTATTGCAGCTTTGGTGAGAGACTTCTTTCAAAAACATTAAAGTGTGGAATGATTCCAAACAGTTTGGACTGGTGTGTGTCTATACTAGATTATATATAATATATATATATAACACAGTTCTATGTATGTCAACATGACATTTTATAAAGCAGATTTAATAGTGACGGGCTACTGCTGCGAAGGTATTATTTATTACAAACTGTCTTGGCCAAACATCTATTCATCTCACTCCGGTGTGAGTCATCACTGATACTTAAATGCTCACAAATTGCTTAATTGTGCCTGTCATCCATTCATAATGAACATCCTTTTTAAAAAAAAATAGTTTTTGTGAACATCACAGTATAAATTATGAAAACATGTTACATTTGAGAAGTCTTACTGTGGCCCATAAAAATGCTTCTTACTGCTCTTTATTTGTTTTCTCTGTGATATCATGTGCTGCCCAAAAGAGTGTATGCTTTCCTTCCTAAGGCTGAATGATTTTCAGCACCCACACTCGCAAATATTTTTATTTAACTGAGCTTCTAGTTGCTGCAGTGTTTGGATCCTCTTTTTTTCTGATTCTTTACAGCATGTTTGTTGTTGTTGTTTTTTGTTTTTGCAGTAGATGAAAGTGTTTTCCCCTTCTTCTCTGTGTCACTACAAAGATGTGTAGGCCTATATGTTGTTCTTATGAATCTTAATCTTGAAAATGAATTTACATAAAGTGAATCACTTCAAAGCTATTTGCACATAATATGACTTTTATACAGCTACAATGCATGTGGTGTATAGATACATACAATCTATATTTAATGTTTTAATGATTTTTTTTTTGTTGTTGAAATTTTTGAACTATCCCTTTAACATGCATTTCTGGATGTCTAAGTATTTTGGGTTTTCTCAGTTTTTGCTTTAATGACAGCATCATTTGAGCTGCATGATCCCCACAAGTTTGTGTCAGACCTGATGATCATGTTCTCAAGCATGATTTGAGATGATTCAAATAGCAACAAAGAGCTTCAGTTGAGCTTTAGCATCTGTAATGTCTGTCGAAAGAGTTCACCAGATCACTATCACAAATTTAAATAGTGACCTAGAAATATTGCAGAATCTTAAATATGTATTATTCTTTTTGCATCATAAATTTAAAAGATTAATTTCCACATTCTGCTTAAATTAGATTTTTAATCCTTGATTTTTGATGTGGTCACCACATTTGGGAACACCATTGTCTACTTGTGTGGTTAAGTAAATTGCAATTACAAGTACAATATATTGTGCAAATTTGGTGTTTGCTTGTTGTTTCACCAGATCAATATCTGGCACATACAGGACAGTATGTCTGTGTTTTTAAATAAAGTGCTTGTTCTGATAACCTGGTTCTGATTCAGGTTGATTTGAGCATTAATTCCCTCATGGCGCTGGAAGAGCAGACGGTCATGGCCCTTTTAAGGCTATTTGTTCCATATACACCTTGTACCATGTCATGATGATTTCTTATTCTGTTGTGTTTGGAACAGTAGAGTGATTTATCATACCTTGAGTTTCATGGCCAATATCGAATTTTGACCAACATCCAGCAATAGAGGAGTGGTGTAGGTGGTACTTAGTTAAAGGGATAGTTCACCCCAAAATAAAATAAATAAATAAATATATATACATAAATAAATCTAAAAAAAGATATATTTACTCCCATCATGTCATTCCAAACAACAGTATGATTTCTGTCTTATATGGAACAACAACAACAACAACAACAACAAATATATATATAACAAAAATGTTTCAGAGGTTTTTTTAATTTTATTTTGGAAGTCAGTGGTTACCAAAATTGTTTGGTTACAGCATTCTTAAATATCTTCTTTTCTGTTCCAAGTCATACAGGTTTGGAAAAACTCAGATTCATTTTTGGGTGAGCTATCTCTTGAAGAATTACATAAAATAAAGACAATTTAGAGTTTTTTTATTAGTGTTTATGTATTGCATCTACAACGTTTTTACTGTGTCTATTAACAATACAATTTAAATTAAACAATTGTAAATAATAGGATATTATAAAATGTAAAAAGTTAAAATAGTAATGTAAAAATATAAGCCTATTTTCAAAAAAAACAAATTTCTCTCCAGCATTCTCATAGCTTTTGTCTCAGTCTGTATTTAGCCACCACATTAATGTAGGCTGTGGTAAATAAAGAGATGTGTTTAATTGTGCTGTTGTCCTCTGAGTCTTAGATCCAATGAAACAATGTGTCTAATCTCATATTCACAGAGTTATTGGCCCTTCCACATGAAGCCCAAGAGAACAACCTAGGCTCTGATGTACTAGTGTTTGAAGGTCTGAACACACATGGCTGATGTTAAGACCTCGAACAATGGCTTTCCATGCGGACTATTATCAGCAGAGCTGAGATGTTGAACGCTGTGCCATTGGGAAATAGAGAACAAATGTTATTGTGTGTTAATTTGGAGGCAAATGAATATTGAATGGATTCCTTTGTCAAATGCAAATGTGCACATTACACTGTGTTTAATATGCAAACAATGGGATCATTACATAAACATGCAATAATACAAAAAAAGCAGGCATAAAACTAGTCTAGTCTGTCATAGGGAACCTTTTCAAACATATAATCATCCATCATTGTTATATACAGTGGCATGAGGCAACTCAGATATGCACCGATGCTCGGGTAGGACATTGTCATTCTAATTGTAGTTTACAGGAAATGACTGAAGATTTCAGCCAGACTTTATTCAGGGGGTCTGTCCGTAGTAGAGCCTTCTTTCCCCTCTGGCATGTGCAGTGTCATTATTTGTGTAGTGAACTTCTTGGTTTGATACCTGAAACAAGGTTCTGTACTGACAGTATGACAGTAAAATGTGCCTTTGTCTGCCATTTTTATTCCGAATTCACTTTCCATCCCCGTCGCTCTGAAGATAAAATGCCTGATGTTAAAATCATAAAGAACATCTTTGAACCATATGCAATCTGTGCGAAATCTTAAAGGGATAGTTCATCCCAAAAATATAATTTCCTCTTCCTCATGTCACTCCAAACCAATCCTTTCTTATGTTAAACACAACGATTTTTTGGCTTTGATTGTATGAACAAAAAAGCACTGAAACATTTTTTTAAATATTTTATTTTTTGTTCTGCAGAAGAAAGAAAGTCATACTGGTTTGAAACGACAAGAGGTGAGTAAATTCATTTTTTGGTAAACTCTCCCTCTACAAATTTACAGTAAGCCTTATATTGACTTGAATACTGGAAAAATTCATTTCTTATTCATTACAGCACTCACTTAAGATAAATATTTTACCCTTAACCAGTGCATCACCAAGAACTGAGCCCAGCATCTGCTTAACAGCCGCAAACTGCCCATCACATGTTTCAGTTAGATCTCAAAACCACGCTCACACATTACGCATGTCTACATGAGCGCTTGTTATTTACAGGATGTGTCTCACTCCAGAGTGGTTGACTCACATTACTCGTGTAAGAAACAACCTCTGAATAATGATCGCACAACAACTGCAGAAGCTCTCCATCAGCAATTCAGTTTTTTCCACATTTAATGTGGAAGAAATTATCTTTGTGGTCACTTTAAAACAGGCTGTTTATACAAAAATTAGCTCATACCTTCAAAACGTCCCACAAAGTCTCCTGAGGATTAAAGCGGCGTAATCCAGACCTCCAGTCGCTATTGCAATAAACTATTCGATCTCAAGCACACGCTCTCTTTCTGGTCTTCTCCTCAATCGCTCTCTGTAATGTGCTCGCCCTCTCGCTCTCTCTTTGGCTTTCTTTAACTTGCCCTCTCTCTCTCTCTCTAACACACTGTCTCTCCCTCTCTCATCTGAGCATGGTGCAGAGCTCTGGTGAAAACAGAATGAGGGGGAGAGCAAAGCGCTTGCTGAATCAGTATTCACCCCTGCAGTGTCAAGGGGACAGGACTGTGAGAGAGAGAGTGAGGCTGGCTGCTGTAATGCTCATATGCGCTCAGGACTGATGCTCTTGGAACCGGGTGCCTGTGGGTGTCAGAGGATGCTCGTCTGCGTTAGTCCCTCCCAGAGATGGGCTCCTCCCCTTTAACTGGGATTAATGTGGGTCCCACAGTGATACACATAGTCGGCGTAGTCAGCTTTGCTGCTTAACCCTCAGGGGATATAGAGATTTTCAATGAACAAGCTGGAGGATTTTTTTGTCACATTCAGTTGTTTTCACCTACGGTGAAGCCGAACATTAGTGTATTCTCAAAATTTTTTGGCTAATTCACTTTTCCAAAGTTTTATGGTATTTTTTTTGACGAAAAACATCCTAGGGTTAAAGGGGTCCTATTATGCTTTTCACTTTTTTAATTTTAGTCAGTGTGTAGTGTGTATGTTTGGGCATAAAAAAGATCTAGAAAGATCAGTCCAAAGGTCCGCTCCAAAGGGAGATCTTTTTTTTAAACCATTTTCAAGAACTACAGCAAATGGCTCGTTTGGACTACAGCGTTGGTTTTTGGGCTTTGTGATATCACAAAGCGGCCCTTTGGAATATCATTAAAAATAATTCCCGTCTACAGAAATTCGAATGGTTGGGGGTGGTGAGGGGCGAGGTCGTGGTTAGAACGCCTGGTTGAGTGCATCAGACAAGACGACAAAGAAGAAGTGCTGCTGTGCTGTAGCCTCACATTTTTGGCACGTCTAAGACAGTGGTTCTCATTTCCAGTCCTCGCGTACCCCCGCTCTGCACGTTTTGTGTGTTTCTCTTATTGCTTCAGATGTTTGTTATATTTGACTGTAAATGCCCTGCGAAGTGGACATTACCGGATATCCCTCCATGATTCCAGTTTGAAGGGAGAATATGTTCCATACAAAGGGCATTTAAACATGCGAGACGTTAATTTAAATTGTATTTATTTACAGAGGTATATTAAGTCCCACTTCACGCTTCTCTAGTAAGTTTAGTCTGTGTGTGAAGACTTCCCCCCCACGGCAGGCAGAGGTGGCAGCGAAAATTAAATGAATATTTTGAAGTGAAGTAAACTTCAACGGATTCCCCTGCTCAGGGAGTAGGGAGCAAAGGACACTGTGTAGGGACCATGTCAATCGGACCACAGTTCATGCACGTAGCTCACTTCAAACGAGCTGGTTATCTGAATCAGGTGTGTTAACAAAGAGAGACGTGCAAAACATGCAGAGTGGGGGTACGCGAGGACTGGGATTGAGAAACGCTGTTCTAGAACGATTTTACAAGTATAACACGACGGAGCTGGATGCGCGGTGGCCTACATATAGAAAAAATGGTATTTGAATTTTAAGAGGTGGGCGAAGGGCGTTTCGTCTGGTGCGCGACCACCTGAAACGCTGTTTTTTTTTTCATCTCCGTGCTCAAACGTCTTTGTTTGGGTTTCCGAAAGCGGATGATGTCAGGAAACATTGGTTGCAATTTACTTTTTAACTCTGTTCCTGAGCATTATAACCCCAATTTGCTATTGTGTGCTGCGCATTTTACTGAGAACAGCTTCCACAACACGAGCGAGAAGTGCCAGATTCGCCAAAAGCTTTTGTTGACAGACGGAGCAAGGGGGCGGGGCAGTACTGAAACACCGTCTAAGCTGTTCGCCAATCACAATGCACTGAGACAGCTAACCAATCACAACACATTTTGTTTTTCGGAAGGCGGACCTTCATCAAAGCCAGAACTAATCGAGCCGTTTGTGCCAGCCTGGGGAGAGAGGTGTTGTAATAATGTAAATTATGTAAAAAATAATGCTTTTTTTCGAACCACCAAGCATGAGAGCTTGTTCTAGTACACCCCCAAAACAAATCAAGACTTTGTAAAAGAGCATAAATAGGACCCCTTTAAATGAATTAAAACTTTTGATGTGTGAATCCCTGAATGTGGTTTGACCCAGTTAAAGAGACTTTTGAAGTATCTTTATGGGTGGGAAGAGGTTTTACAGTTTAGTTTTTTTTTGTGGTGCATACATGCATTTTGGATTTGAAAGATTTCCTATAGATTACATGTGTTATACTTATCCGCAAGGCTATATCTGTCATTCACAATGTTTTACAGATCTCTTGCCTGTGAGTGTTTGTTTATTAAATATAGGGGCATATTACAGTACTTATATATAGTGTTGGGGGTAACACGAGTTACGTAATCAGATTACTTTTTAATTAACTAGTAAAATAACGTATTACTTTTTTATTTAGAAGGAAATATCTGAGTTACTTTTTCAAATAAGTTACCTTGTTTCCCATGACTTGACTGACAGCTCTGGTGTTGCCATGTTAAGAGAAATCGGGAGTAATTGCAGAGGCGTTGTGTTCGCCATGTGAACATGATGTTACTGTAGTTCCTGACTAAATATGAACATGTATTTATTCTCCTGCACAAAAAAAGATTCAGTATTCTTCAAAATGAATAAAATATGAATGAATAAATTAATATTAAAAAAGTTATTAAACAACTTGATGAGAAGAACTTGGGCTTACACTAGTGTTTGAGTGTTTCTGACTAAAGGTAATAAATTATTAAATATTATTTTTTTTATCTTTAATATTTTTTTAATAATATCAATACAGTCCATATTTACTTTCATCTGCGATTTGCCTTCCAAAAACACCAGATTCTGCGGAAAACCGGTGTTTATTTCAGTTATACTACTTATACGTATTGCCAGATTTATGCTGAATGATCAATCTGATGGTGACCAAAATCTCTAAAGGTTGTGCAAGTATTTCAGGGAAACGCACGGCAAACGGAGTTCCAGGCAGCTCTTGGCCGCATACGTGTAATATCACTCGCCCTTTTTTCAGTTATTCAAAGGTCCTTACAGCTTACAAAGCCCCCACATGACCAAACCACACAACACTGGCAAACAATAATTAGCAAAAACAGGATAAAACGAGAGAGTATTTCCATGTGTGGCCACAAAAGTAAGGGTATTGGTACGTAAAGCACAACTCCTCCATAGCTTCTCCCTTGACACACACACATAGTTGGCAACACGGATATATGCGTTATGTGGTTAGCGCTACAGTTTTATTCGTAAATAGTTAGCATAAGAGCACAGGACATTTCTTAAAGCTAGGTAACGCGGCGCTGTTTCATTGAAGAAAATGAACTTAAATTTTCACTACTAGTAGAGATATTGCTGCCGAACACTTTTGAGAGACACAGGGTGCGTCCGAAATCGTATACTGCTTAGTAGGTACTACATTTGAATTTGAACGTACTACTCGACCGTTAAAAAGTACGCGAAACCGTATAGTCGGAATGCGCTCGGCGTAGTATGAATGGAATTTCGGACGTACTACATCCGCCATGTTGACGTTGTCATGTGACATGCGTCTCCACAACAGCGCCTAAATTTAAAGAGCCCTCACTACTGCTAACATCAGCAATGTTTCAAGTTATTCTTACCGCTTTAATCTGCGTTTTAAAAATCTTTTACCGCGACTACTACACGAAATCATCTCATCGATTTACAGTGTTTAAACTTTCAATAAGTCAGCCGTTTACTTAGATCATGTTAAACAAGTGCAATTTAACCACAGTGAACAAGGTTTTTCCCTGAGGTACTTTTCTCTTGAAGAGAGCCGCGTCGCCGCCTTCTGCCGTTCTCGAATATGGCGCCTCCTCTCGCGTGGCCTCATGGGATAGTAAAGTGTCCATCCTATGCATGCTACGGAATTCGGGCGGAAGTAGTCGGTCATCCGGGTACTTCTCGCCTATGGTTGTTCGTTTACTCCTGACTTGTGCCGTCTACTCGCCTCGCATATGTTTTGCGCACCCAACCCATACTAATCGGATGACGTAGCCGCTTCGGGCCGCAGCTACCAGCTATCAGCTCTCTCATTTCCTTCTCCACACAAGCTCTTCTTTCTCCTCTCTCTCTAGCTTGATTAATAGCGTTGCTAAGTCTGCTTCCACCGGCTCAGTCCTCGTTTACTGGCTCCAAAGTGCCGGTTTTGGAGCTTAGCCACGGCGGCGTGTGTATTGAGATGCGGAAGAAACTAATCCTACCCACAATAGCGTTTTAAGTACAAAAACTGGACGAATGCCTTGCAGTATGTCATCTGATCGATATCTTGAGGTGTACAAACCGTCGTTCTCACGCGGCATATGGAACTCCGGGCGTTAGCAAACCCCATATTAGACCAAAATAAGCAACCCGAGGTGTAACGTGTGCATTATTTTTCTAATAATTCAACGTCCCATCATCAATTATTTCTTAAATGTCATCTTGAGCAGCACATTCAGTGGTGAACAGCCTTGCAGCAGTTCGAAAGTCACATTAAACGTGCTAATGTCCATCTGAAGCATCTCACATTATGGAATTACCCCCTCCCTTTTTTTATTTATTTTATTTTTAGAAGCACCCAAGAATGTGGTCGAAGAATCTCACAGAACTCAAACACAGGCACATTCAGCTTGAGCAAGAAAACATAAAACGAAGAGCTTGGGGTAAGCACATATTAATGTTCAGTGTGTAGACAGCGAAATGGGCTTTAAAGCCATCTATGCTTACTGGAGTAAAAGTGTGCTGACTCTGGGCAGTTTAGATCAAGATGCAACACTATCAAACAGCACGCACAACCACTAAATATCTCCCCCTACAACTTAGTAAGCAATTAAACAAGGCACCATTATCTTCTGTAATTGGACCATTAACTGTGACTCCAGTCCGGTCTTCCATTTACTTACAACCTACGTATGCAAAGCCGTTGAGCACACTAATGGTGTGGCTAAAAACATGCTGGGTGATACAGAGTGCGGTTATTTGTGTTTCTGGGTTTCCTCATCACAAACACTAATTTACTGCCGGTCAGGCATTGGCGTGAATCCCCGAGTCTGATCATCATCGGAGCAGATGGCATGGCAAGCTTCCATCCTGAGTTAAACTAAGAGATAATCCTCACAGCACATGGTGGGCTATAACACAGAAACTCTTATTTTTGGAGTGAGGGGGGTCCAAGTGTGGGAGTGGAAAGTCTCTAAAGTCCTGCAAGATTCAGTGGAGGCCAAACCATCAAGGCGTTGAGATCATCCAGGCCTCCAGGTGTGAGTCGAGCTTCTACTGGATATGGTCTGTGATCTCTTAACTACTCACACACATAGTGCATCGAAAGAGGCAGATGTGAACATATATGCCCTGTTTGCACCTGGTATTAACATCCAGTGATCCGATTAGAGTAGGTTAGAAAATGAGTTCCAAAATGTTGTATGATCTGATCACTGAAACCACATTTGGAAACCACATTTGGAGAAAGCCCCCTCCTGTTTTACAAGTTAAAACAGGTGGCTGAACTGAAACAAAAATTATCACAGTTGCGGTGAAATTTGAACATGTAGATGTTTGAAAGCAAAAGTGTGCTTTTTTAAATAAACTTTTTTGTTGCTTTGTCTGTAAAATCAAGACCAGGTTTAAATGTGGTCATAGTGTGCCATGCTGTTTCCTACAACTCGGGGCTTTCACCTCAAATAACGTCTGTGCAGCAGATTAGCAGAGTAATGTGTGTTTGTTTGTGTGTGCCTACATAACCAACCATATTTTGGGGACAAATTTGTACGCAGAAGTGAGCTAAATCTGAAAAACCCTTCTTTTGGAGACGTCCATATTTGTAAAATGGCATAAAAATAAATTAGGTAAAAAAAAAAAATCTTAAAATGGTTTAGAAGATTAGAATTCACCATTGTATTTTTAATGCAATTTCAGAATGCTTTACATTTTTTAATTGAGGCTGCAAACATTGTTTGATTTTTTAAAGTATTATGTGCCTTACAGACAAAGCAACATATCTGTTTTAAATGTCACCTATAGTGTCTAGTTTCTGTACTTAATTTATACATTACCATTCAAAAGTTTAGACTCACTACGTATAATACTTTTTTTCAACAAGGACACACTAAATTGATCAAAAGCCATGTAAGAACATTTTTAATGTTACAAATGATTTAAATTTCAAATAAATGCTGTTCTTTTGAACTTTCTATCTATCAAAAATATTATGCAGAGCAACCATCTTCAACACTGATAATAAGAAATCTTTTTTAAGCACCAAATCAGCATATTAGAATGATTCTGAAGGATCATGTGACACTGAAAACTGGATTAATGGCTTTAAAATGTCTGCTTTGTCATCACAGGAATAAATTACACTTATACAATTATACATAATATATTTAAAAATAGAAAATGGTAGTTTTGAAATGTAATACAATTCTAGCTTTTTTACGGGTTTGTAAATAATGAAGCAGCTGTGTGAGCAAATGGAACAAGGGTGAATAACACTCGATTTCAGAAATCCCATTACCAGTTGAATTTTCTATCAAATGTGTTTTTTTTTGTTTTTTTGTTTTTTTGTTTTTTTGTTGGATAGGGACAAGAGATAGAAAATATAATCATCTCAGTGTAAAAAAAAAGGAAGTCATTGAAACTGTCCACCATGATAGGAAAACAAATGTGTGATTGTTTTGCTTAGGGAGCAGTGTGGGCTCTGAGCTCTACCACAATAACAGGTTGTTTGTCAGTTATCCTCATCCATTCACTTATTAATGAACATTATTAAACGCTTTATTGTGCAGCAAAGATTTCAATGTCAAAAATGTTTCACCATACCCGCAGTGGGAGATTCAGCATAAAGTTGTGACAGATGGGTAGGGATATCATCTCAATAAGGGTATTTGAAAGACAATCCGTTGCATTGCTGATGGAAAAACCACATATAATTTATCAGGCAGGAGAGGGAAAAACACAGTAATTTTAAGATTTCCCCTGTGCTCCTTCCATCAGATGACATGTGACAGCGATGGTTCATTTCTCTGGTCAATGTAGATCCATATGGAGCTTGCTGCGATTCAGTTCCTTTGAGAGAAGAAAGGGCTCAGAGTCCAAGCGCAGTATCTGAGAGGCACAGGAGGAGTGAAGGAGACCACCTTCAGACCCAATCAACCCTGCCGTGCTCACAGAGCGGCCTGCATCTAGTGTGACAATTTGACCACTGAGGTGCCATCATTGGAATGCATGAGAGAAGTCTATTTTCTCTACCAGTCTATTTCCCTTCACTCTCTTTACATGGAGAGCTCTTTAATTTGTTTCGGCCTCATCACTTCACACACAGTCAGCCTACATCCATTCAGTCTCATTAGATACACGACCACAGCACTTGACCGTGGCTGCTTGACTGTCTTTTTGAGTAAGATGAGGGACCTGCTAAGTCTCACAAACACAATTTGCTGGAACTCAATGAGTCTTGGTGCGTTCTCTCCACTCATACTCGGTAAATTGGTTTTTGTAGAGGAAGAGATTCTACCTGACCTCATTTCTGGCCATACACTTGGCTTATGGGATTAGATCGGGGTGCTGAAATCCCCTGAGCTCCATCCACTATTATTTTACATGACGCTCACCTGAGAGGAAACTCTGTGATACTTGATAGAAAATGTATTAAATGTACTCCGATGTGTTTATGGGGGAAAGCACAGGGGAAGCACAGGCATCGGTTGTCAGAATGAGCTATTTTTACAGATTCGGTCTGCATGTGAGAATGTTAATGTGTTGATGTGTGCCGTTCACTGTGACGAGCATATGGCTTCACTTTCCTTTTTGAGTCGAAACTCAAAGAACACTTTTGAAAGATGTAAAAAGTGCACCAAAGGCAACTTCGAAGGGCTCACTAATGGATTGCACAATATTGTAGTATAGTAGGTGTTAGACTGACAAGCCCTGGTGATTCAGACTGTTGGGAGTTGACTTGATTTACACCAAGAATAGAAAGCAAACCACTCTGAGGCAAAAGCTTCATGACATAATCTTTCTTTGAAACATATGAAACGCCTGCAGCAGTCGGGCAAATCAATAAAGCAGAGGATTACTGAGAGTTAACCTGTTTGTGGGTAGGACAGTGAAGCTTGGCTGTTTTGTGATATAAAACTAAATAAAAATAGCATTTTAAACTAAAGTTCAAATCAAATTGTTACATATACTGTAATTCATGGTAACACTTTATTTTAAGGTGTCCTTGTTACAGATGTTACATGTACTTACTATTACTATTATAATAAATTAATTATGCAGAATCACATGCAAGTAACCCTAAGCCGAACCCTAACGCTAACCCTAACAATATAGTAAGTACATGTAGTTAATAAATATTACTCAGTACCTAAATGTATAATTACATTGTATCAAGGCCACCATAAAATAAATATATTTTTAAAAATAATACACAAGTTAAAATAGTCCATTCTTTAATCAGTTAACACTTGGATACAATTATTGTACATTAAAACATTTCCAAAATTTTCTTATTTTTTACTTTCCAGAAAGGATTGTGAGAGACACCCAGGTGGATGCAGTTGAGTGAATACAAACAAACTTCAGCTAACATGATGCCTCCAGGAGAACCGCAGTAGGGCTGAAATGTTGGGTAACCATGCATGTCTTTTCTTTTCTTTTCTTGTCTTGTCTTGTCTTGTTGCTTTTCTTGAACCTTGTTCCCTGTAATTTCTTGCACCCACGCATACAGAAAAAATTGACACAACTCTGGCACACATTGAAATACGTAATTAACAGCTAGTTGTTCAATTTGGTTCCGTACACGATGCATATAATTTTTGTAAATACTACCAAAATTGCCACTACCAGGATTTTTTTTTACCAGTTAATTCAGTTGTAGAAGGCAATTGTCTCTCCTGTAAATGACTGAACTGCATGTTTACAGAACAGTATATATAACGAGTAATTTTATGTTAAACCAGACATTGGTTACACTATGTTTTTGATTCACTAAAATGAAACCGATTAAAATAGTAATTTGTTCATGAATCAGACGACTCTGGTTGCGCTGTTTGTTTTAAACTTACTACAAAGAACCAGTTTAAAATAGTTATTTGTTTGTAAATTGGACTTCACTGGTTGTAAACCAGACTTCATTCTGTTATTGCATGCAGCCTGCGAAGACTACCTTTATTTGGTTCTGATTTTCATAATTTTACTCAGCCCTATATTTTAGGCATGATTTACAGGCTTAAGAAACTGCAGAAATGGCTACATGTGTATTAATTAGGACTGGTAATTTAACACATTAATTAGATTAATTATGGTGAAAAATAACGAGGTTAAAATTAACGCATTTAACGCACTTGTCCCGCCCCAGACCTACGTGGGTCATCTGACATTTCATACAGTTGATTATGGCAAATATGATGCAGGGCAACAGCTCACTGCGTGATGGAGCCTAGAGAACGTAGTTAGAATTACGACCCTTTGTCTCTAAGCATGGTAATTTGCAAATGGACTTGAATCGAAATTACTAAAGATTCTCAGGACCCTAATATATATTGCCTATGTACCAATATATAATATACACGCTTGTTTCGATCATAAGAAGGCGAATTCATAGATACTACACATGGTAGAGATATATATATGTAAGCTGACAGGAGTGTGTTACGATTATAAGCCTGCATAACAGTATAAAATTTCAAAAACCAAATACACGATGACAATAATATACCCAATGACCTGAAGGATCATGTGTGTTCATTCAAAGAAAGGTTTTCCTATGAATTAATTAGTAGAAAAGTCCATTTCTACTCTGCCTCTTGCCCTGGGACATGCAGGGATTTTCCCTGCTATGCATTCTTTTGGCCAATAAACCCAGTGATATCAGCGTTGGTTGCCATGCAACCAGGGGCCTGTTCGGCTTCCTGGGGTGTTACGCATTTCGGGGGGAAGGGTTCATGGGTCCTCATATGGCTTGTTAACTGAGGGGGGGTTACAGAGTATTTGTTAAATATAAAAAAAAAATATATATTGTGTGTTTGATTGGTCCAGCGCTACACAAAGATATGGGGCACACGTAGAGCAAAATAACAATTTTATATGATTTATATGATATTATAAACCAATAGATTAATTGAGTAACAATATCTCTTAGTGTAGGTATATTAGGGTTTTATAATTCGGATTCTTCTGTCCATCCCCAGTTACAGTTATACTGTGTGTTTTCTGCGTAAAAATAAGGGTCGTTTTTGGCTTTGGTCTAAACCAGGGGTCACCAAACTTGGTCCTGGAGGGCCGGGTTCCGCGAGTTTAGGTACACTTTGCCCAACACCTGACTGGAAGTTTCTAGTATGCCTAGTAAGACCTTAATTAGCTTGTTCAGGTGTGTTTAATTGGGGTTGGAGCTAAATTAAGGACACCGGGCCTCCAGGACCGAGTTTGGAGACGCCTGGTCTAAACAAAGAGCAGAAGGGCTTATAAATGTATATCACTTACCAGCCCTAGTATTAATATTTGGTAGCAGTGGGGTGGGTATATCAGGTGGCAGGTTGGTGATGGTACAATGCTTCTTACTCACAGAGCACAGCAATCAGGGCTGACCAGAGAAACAATGCAGACAAACCGCCTCTTTCAGCTGATGCATTTAACTGATGCATCATGCATCACAATCAGCCACACCAGAGAGAAGACGGCATATAACAACTTACAATATCATCGGCATGTTTTGCCAATGCATTTTCACTACAGGTTCTCTGCAATAGTTAGAGAACACTGAAAGCAAACAGTGGAACAGCACATGCCAAGAGGGCAAATTGTGAGGCTAAGCTTAGATTAATTGCCTCTAGCTGGCTACAAAATAAGGACACGTCAGATACCGCGGGGGACATCACAGTGACTACACAATTAAATCAGCCATCTTCTCACCCTTTTTCTACAGTGCTTCACATTTTAGATCACCTTACATTGTTTACTGGACTTGCATTGTGTACCTTACACTGTATACAGGAATGGGATTTGGTTTTGTGGACACAGTCCTGGCTGCTGATTGTGATAAACGGCCAACAGACGGACAAATACAGGGCAGTGCACTACTTTTGTTTAGTGCCATCTTTACAGCATCATTCCACAGCAAAATTAACCTTATTGCTGTGGAAAATAAAACTACTCTGAAACCCGTTTGTTGTAAGCATCTGTGCACGATGGTTGCTCCAATGGTGTCATCAAAGAGCATGTCTCAGAAAAGCAGCGAGGTATTAGGAGCAGTTCATTCAGTGGGGTAATATCGCATCTGGCTAGCTATAGCTGAGGCCCAATTATAAGCTGCAGATTTGGACTGGCCTGATTCTCTGCTGTTAGAAATTGCACTAGTAATGAAGCAGGGAAGATCAAACAGAATGTCAGCTGAGGAGATTAGAGGGCTCAAAAACTTGCAAATTCGATAAAAGTATGTATATATACATATACAGTGGGTACGGAAAGTATTCAGACCTCCTTAAATTTTTCACTCTTTGTTATATTGCAGCCATTTGCTAAAATCATATACATTTTTTTCTGTTTTAAAAAACTCTGCGACCCCTATACGGGTTCTCCCAAAGGTCCCGTAAAAATATGTATTCCTCCCTTTGCATAGCCTTCCTTAGATGGGATCACCCATATGGGGTTCATTTGAAGCTTGGGAGTGTCTCGTTTACAAAGAATAACCATTTTCTTTTTGGTTTTAATTCATAAAGCGTAAAATTTATCTTGGAATGTATTAGTCCCACCACGACAACTATTTTCCCCGCCTAGGCCATTGGCGAACTTTTTTTTTACGAAAGAATGGGCATTTGAGATCTTTTTTACCAATAAGTCAGTCATAATATCACCGAAAGGCTCTCATTCTCATGGAATTCATATGTAGGTTATATTTATTGTGTGACAATCATAGATCAATTATCTTCAATAGAATCGCGATTAAAAAAAAAAAAAAAAAAACGGAAATTTTTTATTTTGTAACATTTCTACTCGTAGCACTGCTTCATTTAGCCGCAAACAGCCACAAATATATATAAACTCTATACTACCTTTTAGATTAGGATCTCTTCTTTCAAAAAAGACCATATTCACGTTTCTGCATGCTTCCATCGGTGAGATAATCGCGTTCTGCCCAGGTAACGGAATCCAGAGCGTCTGGGGATAATGCGCTCTCCATATCATGCCAGCGCGCATTCAGCCCTTCTGATGTTATAAAGATCTACGGCCAGTTCTGGGCTCCAATTGGTCAGATTACACATCACTCAGATCGGCCATTACAGACTCTGAACTCTGACACCGCCGCGTCAGCACAGTGGGCACAGAAAGGAGGGGTCGCCTTCCGCTCGCTCAGCCAGTGCTCTGTGGAGAATGAAGTCCATGACGCGAGAATTGAAGGCTTTTGACCACAAGGAAGAGTTGCAGCGAACGCGTCTCGGATCCTTTCAGTCTATGATTATCAAATTACAAGTTATATATGATGAAGAACGGTCAGCGCGCCGTGGAGAGCCTTGGAGAGCAGTGGACCCGCGTCTGGGGATACTTTAGCAAGCGATTCTCGGTGAGTGTTTCTGGAGTGTTTATCTTTGTTTATGAGCGTGCTAGCATAGTAGACGCTGATACCCTGTTTTTTTTTTCTTTGACAGAAAGAGAGTACATTATGCATTCAGTAAGTATACAGGTAAATTTACAGAAAATAGATGATTATTACAGGGCGGTGTAGATGAGCTAACATATGTTTGTTTGACTCTGTGAATGTAGAATGTAGCTGTATGCTAGCGGATTAGCCCAGCTCTGGACGACGGAGGCAAGCACAGCTGGATGCAGGATGAGTGAGAGATGCTGTGATCAACTGATGCTGAGGTCAGAGATGCTGTGATCAACTACCCATACAGAATGCATATAAAATGGACATTGATATAGCTGGAGGATTATAGGTTTTCTATTTATTTTAGGTTGTTATAGACCAGCTATAAATTATAATGTAGACAGTTTTGTGCATCCTGAAAGAATTAAACTGAGTGTAGAGATCACAATATGACAAGTTTGGTCCAATTCGCTTATGCCATTTTGTATATTACTACTTATAAAAACATAAAAGTTAAACATAATTAAATTGATAATCAATTAAAGTGCTTATGGCACAAAATACAATAGGATTGTGGGGTTAATGTGTTTTATAAAGCCTGTTTTTGCAAGAGAAACTCACCATGACACATTTCGATGCAAAATTGGACATTTTCACTCGCTTCACAAATAATGTAGTAACTTCTGTTTAGAAGCTGTTATTTGAAATATTCTTTTTTCTGGTACTTTTTGGCATGTAGGGGCATCAAACAAGGCAATTCCAGCGAGTTGAGCCTAACAGAACCTGAATTACAGAATCTCAAAAAATATGTATTCAATTAAAACTCAAAAAGCGCCTATGTTTTTTTGTGTTTATAGTAATAGTTGAAAAGTATATATTGTTATTTATAAAGAATTCCACTCATATTTTGTAGTTCAAAGGTTTTTATTTACAATGAAACCATTTTTTTTTAAATTTCCTCCATTGTATGTGTGTAGGGAAAACATTTGAATTTGAGTATGAAAAATTTAGGCAAAAATTCCAAAACGACCCGCGCTCTTAACTGGTTAATAGTTTATACAAAAATGTTTAAGCCACACGGTTTCCAGCATTGATTAATAAAGGAATGTTTTCCTTGAGCATAAATCAGCATATTAAACTGATTTCTGAATGATCATGTCGCACTGAAAACTGGAGTAATGCCTGCTGAAAATCCAGCTTTGCATCATAGGAATAAAAATAAAATAAAACATTACTACAGACACGGCAGGGAAATGCACAACAGATGTCCCCCCAGCTGAGGAGAATTAAGGGCTTCAAAACTTGCAATCGTAAAGTATGCATATAGACATATACAGTGGGTACGGTAAGTATTCAGACCCCCTTAAAATTTTTCACTCTTGTTGATATTGCAGCCATTTGCTAAAATCATTTAGGTTAATTTTTTTTCCTCATTAATGTACAGCACCCCATATTGACAGAAAAACTTAGAATTGTTGACATTTTTGCAGATTTTATTAAAAAAGAAAAACTGAAATATAAAATGGTCCTAAGTATTCAGACCCTTTGCCTCAGTATTTAGTAGAAGCACCCTTTTGATCTAATATAGCCATGAGTCTTTTTGGGAAAGATGGAAAGTTTTTCACACCTGGATTTGGGGCTCCTCTGCCATTCCTCCTTGCAGATCCTCTCATGTTCTGTCAGGTTGGATGGTAAACGTTGGTGGATAGTCATTTTTAGGTCTCTCCAGAGATGCTTAATTTGGTTTAAGTCAGGGCTCTGGCTGGGCTTTTCAAGAACAGTCACAGAGTTGTTGTTAAGCCACTCCTTCGTTATTTTAGCTGTGTGCTTTAGGGTCATTGTCTTTTGTTGGAAGGTAAACCTTCGGCCCAGTCTGAGGTCCTAGCACTCTGGAGAAGGTTTTCGTCCAGGTTTTCCCTGTACTTGGCCGCATTCATCTTCCCTCGATTGCAACCAGTCGTCCTATCCCTGCAGCTGAAAAAACCCCCCACAGCATGATGCTGACACCACCATGCTTCACTGTTGGAACTGTATTGGAAAGGTGATGAGCAGTGCCTGGTTTTCTCCACACATACCGCTTAGAATTAAGGCCTAAAAGTTATATCTTGGTCTCATCAGACTAGAGAATCTTAGTTCTCACCATCTTGGAGTCCTTCAGGTGTTTTTTTAGCAAACTCCATGCGGGCTTTCATTTGTCTTGCACTGAGGAGAGGCTTCCGTCGTGGCCACTCTGCCATAAAGCACCGACTGGAGGAGGGCTGCAGTGATGGTTGACTTTAACTTTCTCCCATCTCCCGACTGCATATCTGGAGCTCAGCCACAGTGATCTTTAGGTTCTTCTTTACCTCTCTCACCAAGGCCGTTCTTCTCCCCCGATGGCTCAGTTTGGCCGGACGGCCAGCTCTAGGAAGGGTTCTGGTCGTCCCAAACGTCTTCCATTTAAGATTTATGGAGGCCACTGTGCTCTTAGGAATTTTAAGTGCAGCAGAAATTTTTTTGTAGCCTTGTCCAGATCTGTGCCTTGCCACAATTCTCTTCAGGCAGTTCCTTTGACCTCAGGATTCTCATTTGCTCTGACATGCACTTGTGAGCTGAGGTCCTTATATAGACAGTGTTGGCTTTTTCTAATCAAGTCCCCCCCAGTCGTATAATCAAACACAGCTTGGACTCAAATTAAGTTGGTAGAACCCATCTAAAGATGAATCAAAGGAACTGGACCAGACCACTAGTTTAAATAATCTGAGTGTTACAGCCAAAGGGTCTGAATACTTGTGTAAATGTGATATTTCAGTTTTTTCTTTTTACTAAAGCCTGCAAAAATGTCACAATTCTGTTTTTTCTGTCCAATATGGGGGGCCTGTTGGTACATTAAATAGGAAAAAAACTTAACTTGAATGATTTTAGCAAATGGCTGCAATATTAAAAAGAGTGAAAAATTTAAGGGGGTGTGTATACTTTCCGTACCCACTGTATATGTAAACTAATGTTCAAAAGTTTGGAGACTGTTTTAACATGTTTGAAAGAAATTGCTTGTGCTCACAGAAGCTGCATTTATACGGTTTTTACTGTATACATATAGTACTGTATATTGTGTAATATTGTGAAATAGGATTACAAATCGATAAAAAAAACCTTTTCTGTATTAATGTTTTATTTTATTTTTATTTTCTTGTGATGGCAAAGCTGAATTTTCAGCAGCCATTACTCCAGTCTTCAATGTCACATGATCCTTCAGAAATCATTTTAATATGCTGATTTTAATGCTCAAGAAACATTCCTTATTATCAATGCTGGAAACAGTTGTGATGCTTAACATTTTTGTATAAACTATTAACAGAAAATGTATATTTTATTTTAAATAGAAGTGTTTTGTCTATCTATACTCTTTTCTCTCTCTCTCTGTCTGAGAACACATTGAAAATCCTGGATTTTTTTTTATCACAATTTAAACCTGGAAAGTAATATAAATTCTGCACTATTTCTAGGTTAAATTTGTTCTTATAAATTTAGTGAACGTCAGAATGTCTTACTTCTGGCATGATGCTTTTGGATAATCTCAAATCATGCTAGAGAACATGATCATTAGTTCTGAAATTCACGTTTCATTTCTACTTTTCACTCTAACTGTTATACTGATAATATAACATTTAATGGAAAAAGTATTACATATGAAAAATTTGATGTAGATGCATTTTCAGTGGTCTCAACAACAGTTTATGGGCTCTTGTTCTAAAGCAATGTTTCTGTATCCACATAAACATGTGTAGGACTGTTGATGCTATTGGATTCAGGGTATTGCAGCACAGCAAAATCTCTCACAAAGTCCATCTAATAAGACCTTAGAGACGCAGCTTTCTAAAGTAGCAGTCTAATTCTGTTGAACATGAATTCTGTTGAATGAAATATGAAGTTTATTTATATTTTATGAACTATATTTAATGCCAAATTATGCATGTTTTATTCAATGATGGCCACTTTTTGCCAGTTAATTTCGTCTACTAACGATGTTAAAAATTGATATAATGATTTTCACACAGTAAATACTGATAATGTTTGTGTTCATTTGAACCCTTTCTTTTAGATTATCATCATTTTTAATATGTAAGAATGCATTTGACACTGCATTTTAAGATTGAAAGTCTGGGACAAGAATGGTAAAACAATAAAATTGAAACATTTGTTTCTTCTTTTTTAAAATAAATGAACTCATTAAAATAAATCTGTTTAAATGTATATCAGTTTTAATATAAATCCAAAATGTGCCTTAAGATGTAGAAACACTTACAGTGTATAGGTTTGTCATTGTTTTTGTACTACATAAACCATTAATTTCAAGTGAAGTGAAGTGAAGTGACATGTGGTCAAGTGTGGGTGACCCATACTCGGAATTTGTGCTCTGCATTTAACCCATCCAAGTGCACACACACAGTAGTGAACACACACACACACACACCGTGAACACACACCCGGAGCAGTGGGCAGCCATATTACTTCGGTGCCTGGGGAGCAGTTGGGGGTTCGGTGCCTTGCTCAAGGGCCACCTCTGTTGTGGTATTGAGGGTGGACTGCCCGACTACCCTATTTGTTTGTACTTGAACCGTTTCTTTTTTTAATAATTGTATAATTGGATTTATATATCTTTAAACAACAAGTTTACCTGAGAAATATCTCGTAGTCAGCTACCTCTTAGTACACTGAACTAACGCTAACTACACATTTTAAAATGGTATTTTGACTACTTGAAATTATAAGTGGTTTGAAGCTTGTCAAGAGACAGTTCAGTAGGCTCCTCCAACACTTTTCGTTGACAGCTAATTCTGTTTAAAGTTTGATAAAAAATATATATTGCACACTATAGGATTGTGGAAAGGAGAGGATGCAGATGACATTTGTATTCAAGTAGCCTTAGGCAGATCTGTGAGCCATTCAGCACTGGGAAATGTCTGCTGCTAAGCATGAGCTCACCTGCCATGTATGAGTCGTAGTCCATCTTCTAAAAACATATCCAACCGTCTTTCACCCTGCTGCCCAGGAACTGGGCCGTCTGCACATTCAATTCACTTACGGCTGGCCATCACCAGTCGATGTGGAGAAATAACGAGCTGATGAAAACCCCCAGAAAGACAAACACGTCGACTGTCACAGCAGCATTGCAGATGTTTCCTCGTACATGCTAAACAAAGGAGCTAAAATCAGAATGAGCAAGGGATCTCTGAAAGCCTAACTGCACACTTCAGGAATGATAATTGCCCTTTAGACCAGCATCTCACCCGGAATAGAAACTGGCACTGATCAATGGCAAATCCCAAGGTGACCTTATTGCGTACAGTTATTCTTTTGATATTCTGTCTGCATTGGGGAAAGGCCCTTTTTGAATTACTGATGGCATCTAAATGATGAAATGCCATCTTATAGGGTCATCTCATCCATTAACATCATACATTTGTGTATGTACATGTAGGGCTGGACAATAATTCAATATCAATATGTATCGCGATATAATTTTTTTCAATAACGGTGATATGATTTTTAAACATTTCCGATATAATGATAATACATTAACCATTGTTTTCCCATACATGATTATATTTGTGTGGATGTTGTGACTTCGTTGAATAAACATGAGCAATGCATGTTTCAAAATCAAAACACTTCGCGGGTGTTTTATATAAATGTATCTCTGAAGGGAACCGACTGTCTTCAGAAAAGTTTCGATGGCATGGAGACTGGTCTTACGGCCACGGTGAGGAACTTCCCTCCGGTGCGGCCTCCGCCAGCCGCACTCCGATACCAGCGGATGCCCATCGAAGAGCAGCTGAACCGGGTTGGAGGGTCCCCAGTGGTACCACCTGTTTGCTTCCGAGGTCCCCCCAACGATCGCATTCTGGTGTAACGTCAATCTTGTAGGGTGTTGATTCCTCCTATATTTCCGTCTGGGATGTATCCGCAGCGTTGTGCCGCCCTTCGTCGGTCAGCGTGTGCTGGGGGGGGAAAAAAAAAAATTTTACGTGACCCGGAATGATGGCTAATGCTTTATCCCGTGCCGCCGAGAGTTTCGGGCGCGAGTGAATATTCCACGCGTCCCGAATCCTCAAGGTTGGATGATTGTTTCTTGGTGTGCCGCGGCTGGTTCTCAGTCCCCCCCCCCCAGTGCCTGTTCTTCCCGGGGTGCATGATGAGATCTCTGGGTCTGGACGCACCTGTCACTGGGGTTGGCCAGAAATCTGGCCCATGGCTCATCCTCCCTCACCCCCTTGATGGGGCCGCGCTGGGGTACGTGGAGTTCCGCCATGCTGAAGTTTCGCGTTGCGATGCCGTTTTGTCCAAAATGCTGCTACCACTTGGCGGCAAGCCGTTGCTCCCCTCCCTGGGCCTGTAGGCACTCGTTGGCTTGATCGCAGTGCTTATTTCGACCTTTGGAGTGAGCCTGCTCCGCCTTACACGCTACGGCGTGTTTGCAAGTGCACCAGGCCAAGGCACTTAGGGACTTGCACGAGGGTGGTCACGAGCTGGAAGTTCAGAGAGAACTCCGCACAGCGGCGGATCTCGCGCCACGAGCGACGAAGGTTACCTTGCGGTCTTTGGGTCGTGCGATGTCCACTATGGTTGTCCAGGAGCGCCATCTCTGGCTGTGTCTGGCCGACATGCGCGAGACGGACAAGACAAGATTCTTGAACGCCCCCGTGTCCCAGACCAGCCTTTTCGGCGACACAGTCGAGAACATAGCCCAGCAGTTCTCCTCTGCCCAAAGCATACTGAGGCTTCATGTTACATCCTGCCCGCGCGTGCCATCTGCTGCTCCACCCGGCCGCCTGTGGCTCGCCTCGCCCCCCGGCCGCTGCCGCCCTGGCTCCCGCGCGGCGTCCGCATCCCGCCATCAAACTTGCTGAGGAGCCGCCGCAGCATCCTCCCAGCCCGTCCAGGCCCCCGCAGACCTGTGGTAAGCGAGAGAAGCAAGAGCCCTGAGACGGTGACCCAGATTGAGTAGTTGCCTCTTCGGGAGACCACCCTACCCCGGAGAGGCCGGCGGAGAATCTTTTGTTTCCCTTTTTGCCCGCCACGTGCCCTCGCAGTCAGTGGTACCCAAACTCAACAAACGAGCATTTCTTCTTATCTCTGGTCCCTTAGGGAACGGGTGTTGTGACTATCAGAGCCGTCTCCACTCACTCCTCCTCTCTCGCCAGGTGATCAGCAGTGGCGGATCGGGAGGATGAACCAACAACTACCCACGCCTCCTCTTCTCAAACGCAGTCAGTGGTTATACACACACCATACCCACCCTCGACCGCTACGAGCACTCCCGTCGGTCCCTGCGTTCTTCCTTGCTGCCCCACTGTGGGTACGCCTGTAGTGCCATTGATGCCACTAGCGCATTGTCTGGGAGCCTGGCTTGAGCTACCCCGCCCGTCTCGATGGCTCCTTCGAACCGTCAGTCTCGGCTATGCGATTCAGTTCGCCCGGCGCCCTCCCAAGTTCATGGGCGTCCACTTTACTTCAGTGAAAGCAGCAGACGCCCCTGTCTTGCGTGCAGAGATCGCAATCCTACTGACGAAGGACGCGATAGAGCCGGTCCCTCAAGCCGATATGAGGACGGGGTTTTACAGCCCATACTTCAATGTACCCAAGAAAGGCGGTGGGTTACAACCAATATTGGATCTGCATGTCTTGAACCGGGCCCTGTCACATGCTCCGTTCAGATTCTTCCGCAGAAATGCATCTTCAGTGTATCCACCCTAATATTTGTTCGCTAATGCGTATCGAAGCCTGAATGATGCGTACTTCCAGTGTCCATCCTTCCGCCCACGGGGCCATTCCTGCGTTTGTTTTCTAGGGTCGGGCATACCATACCAGGTCCTAACCCTTCGGTCTTTCCCTGTGTCACCCACCCGTTGGTCTTCATGAAATTAGCGGCTGCAGCCCTTGTTTCCCAATAGAGAACAGCATTCCCATTCCTCAACTAACCCCTCGAGGATTGCTCATAATCTCGCTCAGTTCTCAGGATCATTGGTGCAAACAGGATTTGGTACTTTCACCCCTCCGCGTTCGTGCCTTCGGTCAACTTGGAAGAGCAAACTCTCCCGACGCAGAGGATCTCTTTTCTCGGTATGGATTTGGACTCGGTCGTACAGACAGCACGCCTCACGCAGGAACTTGCTCAGTCGGTGTTGAACTGCTTGACTACATTCAAGAGCAGGATGGCGGTCCAACTGAAACAGTTCAGAGGCTCCTGGGCATATGGCAGCTACGGCGGCAGTCACGCCGCTGGGGCTTCTCCATATGAGACTGCTGCAGCACTGGATCCATGGCCGAGCCCCGAGGTGGGCGTGGCAACGCGGCAACTTCCGAGTCCGAGTTACACCGGCCTGCCGCCAAACCTTCACCCCGTGTTCGACTGCGTTTCTTCGGGCAGGAGTGCCCCTGGAGCAGGTCTACATGCATTCTGTGGTTTGCACGGATGCCTCGACCACTGGCTGGGGGGCCACGTACAACGGGCACGCAGTGTCAGGTGTTTGGAAGGGTTCCCCAACTGCGTTGGCATATCAATTGTCTTGAGTTGCTGGCAGTGCACCTTGCTCTGAGCCGTCTCAAAGGGCGCTTACGGGGCAAACACGTACTGGTCCGAACGGACAACACAGCAACCATTGCGTACATCAACCGACAAGGCGGTCTGCGCTCCCGTCGCATTTCGCAACTCGCCCGCCACCTCCTCCTATGGAGTCAGAAGCATCTGGGGGGCGATGGTCGTGCAAGTCACATGTCTTGCTGCTCACCAGGACAGGCCGACAGCTGTCCCTAGCTGCGCTCTACCTGAGGAATGGTGACTCCATCCCCAGACGGTCCAGCTGATTTGGAGTCGTTTCGGAGCCGCTCGGGTAGACCTGTTTGCTTCTCCAGAAATCTCTCACTGCCAGTTGTTCTTCTCCCCGGCCGAGGGAACACTCGGCACGGACTCACTGGCACACAGCTGGCCGCAGGGCATACGCAAGTGTGCATTCCGGCTAGTGCTTCTTGCACAGGTTGCTGTTGCAAGGTTCAGGGAGGGCTAGGGCAGGGCCTGTTGGTGTGCACCTTATTGGGCCTACCCGGACCTTGGTTCCCGGAACGAGTGCTCCTCTGCGACAGCACCCTTCCTGGTGGCCGCTTCCTCTGAGGAAGACTACTGACTCAGAGACCGGGGCAACCTTTGGCACCTGCCCAGACCTCTGGAAACTTCACTGTCTGTTCCTGGACCTCAGAAAGGGAGTCGACACCATCACTTCCGCGAGAGCAACCATCTACGAGACATGCTCTACCTTTGAAGTGAACCTGTTCGTTGATGGTGTCCTTCTCTCTCGCGGAGAAGACCACCCGAATATGCCCGAGCAGGAGTTGTGCTGTCCTTGTTTGCAGCAAGGTTAGCGAAGGCCTTCTCCCCGTCTACACGTTAAATTTATGTCGCGGAAATTGCTGCTAACCATCACCGCCAAAGACTGGAGTCGCTGGGGTAAGCATGACCTCGTTATCAGGTTCCTTAGAGGGGCCAGGAGTTTGAATCCTTCCCGGCCCCCCTCTATACGCTCTTGGGACCTGACTCTAGTGCTCAGAGCACTACAGCAGGGCACATTTGAGCCTTTGCAGACGGTCGAGTTGAAATTTCTTTCGATGAAGACTTTGCTCTTGCTGGCATTGGCCTCTATCAAGAGGGTGGGGGACCTGCATGCATTTTCGGTCGACTATTTGTGCCTAGAGTTTGGGCCGGCTGATTCCAGGTAACCCTGAGGCCCTGGCCCGGTTATGTGCCCAAGGTTCCCGCTACTCCCGTCAGGGATCAGGTGGTGAACCTCCAAACGCTGCCCCCGGAGGAGGCAGACACAGCATTAGCTTTGCTTTGTCCCCCGTCCGAGCCTTAAGGCGCCTACGTTTACCGACGCAAAGCTTCATGACCTCGACCATCTCTTTTCTCTCACAGAGGCCAGCAAGGGGAATGCCGTCTCTAGCAGAGGATGGCCACGGCTAGGGATCCATCACCCTGGTTATAGCATCAGGGTGCCCAGCCCCTTCAGGGTTGCGACATCATCTCCACAGAAGTTTTGCATCCTCCTGGGGCGCGCTTGTGGCGCCGCTCGCTTGCGGATATACTTTAGAACTGCGGGCTGTCGAACCCCTACACATCGCTAACAAGATTCTATAGGCCTTCGTGTGGAGCCGTTATCGCTCCTTTTTCTCGACCTCAAACGTGTACAAGCACTGTGAGGCCACCGGCCTTCAAGGACCAGTCTTGCAAAACCACCCAAGATTCATATAGTAGCACTCCTGTGAGTGCTCCTCCTTCCCCTCGCGCCAGCTGTGCAGAGAGGTCCGGTGGCCATGGCCTTCACCCTCCGTTGGAGTCCTGAGAAACCCGTAAGGCTGGCGTTCCATAGAAGACCTAAGGGGATCCCATACGTACGTGTACAGGCCCACACTGTATGCATTTGAAGCGCGCCAGGGTTTTCCCCCGCAGACTTCTTTCTCATTCCAAGGGTTATCAATCACCCATTCTTCCATATGCACCTACTGAATGTCCATTATGTGTATGCTTCCGAAACCTCCTTCGGTAAGGTTGGAGCTTCCGTAACGTCCCTTTTCCAAGTAGAACGGGTACGTTTTCCTAGCGTTATCCAGTCTTACTCATTGGGTAGTTCCATTGCAGCAGTAGCTGGTCCTCTTTTGAAGAAGCCCTGGCCTACGCCAAAAAGTTGGGGCGCAGGTGGCTTCCACAGGACACTGGAAGGGGCAGTAGCTGTGGCCTTGTGGTAGGATAACAATTTCGTCGGTCTTCCGACGTGACGTCGAGAGTTACCGACTGAAAGGGAAAGTCTCGGTTACGTTTGTAACCCTTGTTCCCTGAAGGAGGGATTGGAGACGTCACGTCCCGTCGCCACAGTTCCTGTACCACCGCTGAGCGGCCAGGTCACCAATTCGGCTCCTCAGCAAAAACCTGAATATACGCTGCATCTGCTGCCTACTTATACTCACACTGTGATCAGCAGCAGCTGGATGCAATAATCTCATGCCAATGTGCATTGGCTTGTTTATTTTACACTCGAAGTAGATTGGTCCCTCTGAGCGAGATCCCAATTTTCGTCGGTCATCCGACGTGACGTCTCCGTTCCCTCCTTCATGGAATGAGGGTTACATACGTAACCGCGACATTCTACCGCTCTCAAAGCGCCTGCTGCTGGCAGCCAATCAGTTTGCATTTTCAATAAGCCCATCTCCAGCAACATTTCCAGTTTTTGTTGTTTCATTTTTTTTGTTTTTTGCAGCAACTCAGATCACTTTTCATACTCTTTATACTTGCTAAAGCACCTTTGTTTCTGTCTATAAGAATAATCCTACACTTACCAGTCAAAAGTTTAACAGTAAGATTTTTTTTTTTTTAATTATCATCTTCTCCTCACCAAACCTGCATTTATTTGATCCAAGGTACAGCAAAACAGTAAAATTTTGAAATATTTTTAATATTTAAAATAACTGCTTTCTCTATTTTAATACATTTTAAAATGTAGTTTATTTATGTGATGGCAAAGCTGCATTTTCAGCGATCATTACTCCAGTCTTCAGTGTCACAGGATCCTTCAGAAATCAGTATAATATGCTGATTTATTATTATCAATATTTAAAACAGTTGATTACATTTTTTTTCCAGTGTGCTTTGAATAGAAAGATCCAAAGATCATCATTTATCTGAAATAAAAAAGCTTTTGTAACATTATACACTATTCCATTCAAAAGCTTTGAGTCAGTGATTTCTTTCTTTCTTTCGGAAAGAAATTCGAGAAATTAATACTTTTATTTAGAAAGGATGCTTTAAATTGATCAAAAGTGATGATAAAGACATTTATAATGTAAGATTTATATTTCAGATAAATGCTGTCCTTCTGAACTTTCTCTTCATCAAAGCCCTGAAAAAATCTACTCAGCTGTTTTCAACATAATACAAAATTATTTTTGAGCAGCAAATCAGAATATTATAATGATTTATGAAGGATCATTTTACTGGAGTATGATGCCAAAAAGATAGCTTTGATATCACATGACTAAATTACCTGTTAAAATATTTTCAAAAAAACACAGTTTATTTTTAAATAGTAAAATATTTCAAAATGTTACTGTTTTTGCTGTATTTTGTATCAAATAAATGCAGGCTTGGTGAGCAGAAGACACTTCTTTAAAAACATAAAAAATCTTACTGTTCAAAAACTTTTGACTGGTAGTGTATTTTAACCTATAGTTTGAAGTTAAATATATTAATATTAATTAGGTGAGTCTGAGACGATTATTTGACAGTGATTTCACATTTCTTGTTTGTATGAAGGCTAAATACAAATACAGGTGAAATTAATTTATTTGTGCTGTTTTTCTTTTCTAAAATATTATATGGTTTTATGAGGCGTCATAGATCTTCCCCGAGAAGATCGCTACGAGATTCCTGTGACATTTAATTTGTTCTTACAGTGGTGGGCAAGACTGTTAGAATTTTAAATGTGATTGATGTGCTCCAATCACCATAAAAATGGGAGCACAAACATTATGGAATCCTGATGGACACAAAGCACATCCACCAAGGTCAGGAACTCCTCTCATTCTACCCCCACATTTTCAACGAGTGACCGCTTTCCAACCAAATGCAATTGCGCTGCATTAAATCTGTACCCGTAATCATCTCCTGCTGCTGTGTTTAAAATATTTATACATAAGAATTTGTTAAGGATATGATTTGTCAGTGCGGGCAAATGGTTTAAATGGATCTGCTTAGCATTTTAAATGGGATTATAATATTGGGGTGTTTATTCTCTTTGCCAGTCTTTCGTATATCCATAAGATCTCACATATGTCAGTATGCTTCATTTGCAAACATGAACAGTCTGTTCACAGTAATGCATATATAATGTTGTAATGGTTTTCATTTTTTTTTACATGTCATTACTTCGGGCCATTATAATAGAGAGTGATTCATTTATCTGTCTTATGTATGGCACAGAATATGTGCTTGTTTAATCATGTCATATTTTAATTACTTGATTTTCGATATTTAAATAATTTTTAGATGTAGTTTGCTTTTGCTTTTTATTTATTTTTTATTGCAGTGAATATTTACATGGCCAAAACTAGATGCCGTTTTAAAAATGTAAAACAAAAAAATTTGACAAGCAAACATTTTCTTGAAATTAAAAGCACTAGTATGAGTGTGTCTTTTTGGAGGGGGATATATATTTCAAGGACTGCTTTCTAATTTGGTTCTTTTGCTTTCATCAAAGTGGCTTGATGAAAACACCTCCACAGAATAGACAGATTCAAATGCATCCAGTATTGATTTTCTCAACGAACCCATTTGCTTCATGTGAGCAAATGCTTCTGCTTATCTCTCTACCAGCTGGAAGCGTATATTTGTGGGCCGGGCATTGCAGAATAGTGCCAAGCATGAGGTTTAGATTTAATGCTTGTCTTTAAACATTCTCCCTGCTTCTTGAGACAAATCACATTCTGTGTTTAATTCGTCTCAGTCTGAGATGGTCTATGGTCTCATTTCAAGCCACTGCAAACTCAACTTGAAATGAGACCATAGACCTATGTATTTGTGTAAAATATTCAAGAAAATGTTTGAAAAATTGTTATTATTATTGTTAGTTTCTTTTAGATGAATTGTAGTAGTATTTAGATTAGCTGTAGTAGTATTTCCATGATACAGACCAAGTTTTCTTTATGCAAAATGTGCTATAAAATATAGTTTGATGATGATGATTATGATATTATTATTATTAGTAGTAGTAGTAGTAGTAGTAGTAGTAGTAATAGTATCCTTATCAATATCAATGCAATACATTTTTATTTTATTCTAGGAGTTTGTGCAAAATATGCTAGAAAATAGGATGATGATGTTAGTAGTAGTATCATTTAAATATCAACAGTTCATTTTTATTTTAAAACTAGATATTTGTGCAGAATTTACTATTAATGTTGTTGTTGATGTTACTAATAGTAATAAAAGTAGTAGTAGTATCACTCAATATCATTTTTATGTAAAACATGTATTTTGCAAATATTATAGAAATTGAATATATTATAATATTGTTATGTTTAACATTACTGTTATTATGATTATGAGTATTAATAGTAGTAGTAGTTGGAGATTTTATTTTATTATTTTTTTAATGGCAAAATCTTTTTATTTATTAGGCAGAATGCTATTCTACCCACGTTGAGACCAGTATACAGTCAGCATAAGAAGAAATGCACACTAAAAAGGGAATTTTTCAAATCTAATAAGGGTATTTTGATGTGTGCTAAAGCACTAAAAGGAATGGCAGTAGCAAAAAGCATACTTGTCATTTGGAATAATGTTAACGTAAGAGTATAAAATAATCTGACAGTCTTGGTGTAGGTTGGAACAGTTATCCGCAGTATTTGAGCCCTTCTCGTATATATTCTTCCTAATTAACAGCTAAACTCTCACTTATGTAAACATTTACTACGATAATGAATACAAATAGATGCTGAGCCATTTTCTCCTTCATAGTAAATATTCATAGGAGTGAGAGTTCAGTATCAAGTGTTAATGAGGAGGAATAGTGTTTCACTTTAACTCTATATTGAGCCTCCAGGGACTCCTAGTTAATGGCAAAAGCAGGGGTTTCAGGATTTCTTATACCGTTATTCCCACTGGACAATCTCGACATCCCACCTTAAACCACTTCCAGCTGTTAGAAAAATGAATTAGACGTGACGTCATCATAGAAGCGCTCTACAAAGTCACGCGCCACACAACTCTTGTGTAAAACGCTCTGATATTCCCAGGCCGCCCACGACCACGAGCCTCATAAATATTCATGTGGAGATGTGACATCTCATCAGCTTGCTGCTGAGGAACTGAATCTAGCTCTCATCTCTCTCAAATGCCCAGTTGCTGGTGGCTGGCAACTACAGCGCTTTTCAGATGCTAATACTGGATGTATTTTGCTCACATCACAGGCGGGTTGCTTCTGCATGTCAATCCGCAAGCAATTTTAGGAGTAAATTGTTTTGATTATGGGAGCCAGTGCCATTTATCGGGTAGTTCTCTTTGAAGCCTGGGTAATATTATAGAGAAAAACATAGCTTGATGGGAGTTAGTGTCACTGTCATTAGCTAAGTTTACTACAGCACAAATCAAAAATTGCTGCGGTTTACTCAAATATGTTGCCTACATTGTGATTGACTAATTAATGCTTCATAAAATAAGTATTGTAAGTTGTTTTGCTGTTCATTAACAATAATACAAATTCTAAACAAAAACATTATTTGAGATGTGGTTGGGAAAAACAATCTATATCCATTTGATTGCAGGTGGTATTAGGGGCAGGACATTCTTGTTCTAGAAAGCATCTGATTGCCATATTGAGTTCCTTTAGTATTTCGCTCCATTCATTTATAATTTATAGTAAAATATTTATAAGTCAATTATCCCTATATCAGAAATAAAAAAACAAACAAACAAACAAAAAAAACATCATGTTTAATTTCATGATCTCCAAAGATGAGCACTCCATTCAAAAGTTTAGAGTGAAGATTTGTTAATTACTGGAAAGAAGTCCCTCTATCTTTTTTATGCCCGTTTATTGACCCACAATACAGTAACACAGTAGTAATAAATGTTGATTTGCCTTTACAGGAAACTTACCATTATTTACAAACATTGTCAATAGCAAAGTTTATTGTAAATTTAATAAGAATGTGAAATATTACAATACTACGGTGGGTACGGAAAGTATTCAGACGCCCTTAAATTTTTCACTCTTTGTTATATTTGCAGCCATTTGCTAAAATCATTTAGTTATTTTTTTTTCCTCATTAATGTAAAAACAGCACCCCATATTGACAGAAAAAAAAAAAACAGAATTGACATTTTTGCAGATTTATTAAAAAAAAAAATCAACCTGAGACTATCCTGGTCCTAAGTATTCAGACCCTTTGCTCAGTATTTAGCACCCTTTTGATCTAATACAGCCAGGAGCCTTTTTGGGAAAGATGCAACAAGTTTTTCACACCTTTTTTGGATTTTTGGATTTGGGGATCCTCTGCCATTCCTTTTTGCAGATCCTCTCCAGTTCTGTCAGTTTGGATTGTAAACGTTGGTGGACAGCCATTTTTTTAGGTCTCTCCAGAGATGCTCAATTGGCTTTAAGTCAGGGCTCTGGCTGGGCATTCAAGAACAGTCACAGAGTTGTTATGAAACCACTCCTTTGTTATTTTAGCTGTGTGCTTAGGGTCATTGGCTTGTTGCAGGTGAACCTTCGGCCCAGTCTGAGGTTCTGAGCACTCTGGAGAAGGTTTTCTTCCAGGATATACCTGTACTTGGCCGCATTCATCTTTCCCGCTCTGGTGCAACCAGGGGGTCTTCCTGCTCCCCTGCAGCTGAAAAGGAGCACCCCCCACAGCATATGCTGCCTCCATACCATGCTTCACTGTTGACTCGTATTCGCTGGTGAGTAGCATGGCTTGTTTTCTCCCATCACTACCGCTTAGAATTAATGCCAAAATTCTATCTTTTGGGTCTCATCCACAGAGAATCTTATTTCTCACCATCTTGGAGTCCTTCAGGTGTTTTTTAGCAATGCGGGTTTTCATGTGTCTTGCACTGATGAGAGGCTTCCGTCGGGCCACTCTGCTATAAAGTCCCGACTGGTGGAGGGCTGCAGTGATTGTTGACTTTCTACAACTTTCTCCCATGTCCTGACTGCATCTCTGGAGCTCAGCCGCAGTGATATTTGGGTTCTTCTTTACCTCTCTAACCAAGGCTCTTCTCCCCGATAGCTCAGTTTGGCCGGACGGCCAGCTCTAGGGAAGGGTTCTGGTCGTCCCAAACGTCTGCCATTTAAGGATTATGGAGGCCACTGTGCTCCTAGGAACCTTAAGTGCAACAGAATTTTTTTTGTAACCTTGGCCAAATCTGTTCCTTGCCACAATTCTGTCTCTGAGCTATTCAGGCAGTTCCTTTGACCTCATTATTCTCATTCGCTCTGACATGCACTGTGAGCTGTAAAATCTTATATAGACAGGTGTGTGGCTTTACTAATCAAGTCCAATCAGTATAATCAAAACACAGCTGGACTCAAATGAAGGTATAGAACCATCTCAAGGATAATCAGAAGAAATAGACAGCACCTGAGTAAATATATGAGTGTCACAGCAAAAGGGTCTGAATACTTATGACCATGTGATAGTTTCAGTTTTTTTTCTTTTTTAATAAATCTGCAAAAATGTCAATAATTCTGTTTTTTTCTGTCAATATGGTGTGCTGTGTGTACTTTAATGAGGAAAAAAAAATAACTTGATGAACTTAATGATTTTAGCAAATGGCTGCAATCTAACAAAGAGTGAAAAATTTAAGGGGGTCGGAATAAACCCCCCCCTTTCCGTACCCCCTGTATATTTAATCGATGGAACAAATACATATATACAACATACCTGTTTTGTGCCATGGAAAATGGATTTATTCCTGTGGTGATGGCAAATCTGAATTTTCAGCACGCCATCACTCAATTATTTAATTTCATATCAGTTTTCATGCAACAATTTCTTGGTCGGAAAATCCGTCTAATTGGTGATTAACTGCTCAGCAACATTTTTTATAGTTACTATAACTTTAATAACGTTATAATGCAACACATGCATTTTTTTGGGAGGAAACCTGATACTTTTTTTAGCCATTATTATGAAATAGAATTCAAAACACACAAATAGACAGATTTTTTTGTATATTTTCAATTCTTTTACGTTGTTACTTTTGATAACTTTTACGTGTGCTTGTTCGCTACAGTGCCAAGAGATCTCCTGCTCTTTAATGTTTCTGTAAAAAATCTGACACCATTCTGTCAACTTTTGAACTTGGTTATTTATATTTTCTGGTAGTTTTTAGATGTTGTGTGTGTGCATCCTAACCCTGTGACTTTTTAGTTTGCTTGCTGTGGTTTTAAGTAGACACACTAAAAACTGATTTAGGCTCACTGACATCCTGGTCAAACACCTCAGGCCACGTTGTAATTGCTTTCCGGTCAGCTGTGGATATTTAGCAGCTGGTGTCAGAGTTCTTTTCCTCGCTCATACACCTAACACTGCAAAAACATAATGAAACGATTAGAAGATAACATTTATTAGATAATTTGCCAATGCGGGTTGTTTGCTGTTTACATGCTTTGACCTATACAAATTCATGGTAGTGGTGAGGAATTTTCAGTTATGTTTTAGGGTTTTGATAGTCTTGCAATCAATCCGGTCGCCTGAGGCCTGCAACAACGACCGTCCCGTACCTGTGTTTGTGGGGTTTTTTTTTTGTGGCCTGGAGGAGCACTTCAGAAAAGTGTCAAAAAACATGTGCAGTTGAAATGATATCTTACAAAGGCCGCAGATCATTTCAAACTGCAAACATTTCATTGTTTATTTTAACATTTAATTTTGCCCATTCTTTTGTTGTGTGAAACAATGACCTTTATAAATCCTACCAGTTATTAATTTCCAGTAGTTTTTCCAGATGAATAGATATGACCGTGAACGAATAGATATGACCTTTGATGAATCAGTGTTCCCATGGCAACTTTTCACAGGCGGAATCTCATATTCAAATGTATTGCTATTTTTGACTCCAAATTATTTTGACTCACTCCAAATGCATTTCTCTCTCTTTCTCCAAAAAAAAAATAGATTTTATCTGTCTTCTAAATTACACATTAAATAGCAAGAAATGTCATGGGAAATTGACAACGTTTTGAAGGTGACTGACCTTATAGGACAGATTGAGATAAATTGGGTTGTTACTGGTTCTTCTAGAAGCCATTGCACATGTTCAGTTTTTTTGCAGCCAGTGAGAGCTGAACCAATTTTCTCAACTGACCCATTTTATTTTTAGTATGCATTATATATACTCCATAAGCATGCATGCAGAATTAAACCAGCAACAGCCGCTTTGTTCCAAAACCTAGTGAGCTGCCTACTTTGACAGCATTTTAACACATCATAGTCCCAGATGTTCGGAAATGTAAGCAGCATTTTATTCTCCCTTTTAAGATACCTTGTTTGACAGAATCACATGTATCCTTAATGTATAAGACAATCCCAGAATTGCAATGAGGTCAGTGAAAAAGATCCACTAAAAATGGCAGACAAGACTATTGAACAGAAATACAAATGTTTTTTTTATAACTATTAATAACTATGTAATCCTGTACCAAATAATATTGATTGAAATAGGTAAAGTTAGTTAAAATGTACGGTTTTAGACATTATTTGTATATTCTATGCAGTGTTGGTATTGTTAATTAAATTATTTAAAATGCATGTTTTTGTTAATTGGAAAAATACATAAAATAAATATTAGCTTAAAAAAATATTACATGAAAATTAGAAATGCTGCCTTGGCTAAAAACGGAAAATAAGTTTAAGTACCAAGATTACTAAAACTGAAGTTAAATAAAAACAAAATAATAGTACAAAATTAAACAAAAAATTAAAACTATAAATATAAAAGGTCATTCATCTCTCTAGATTAACATTTGTCACGATTCTGCGCTCATGGGAGTCACTTACAAGATTTTGCATACCCAAAATTATCAAGACAACTGCGAAAGTTATCATTGGAAGTACCGTTATGTGTCAGAAACTCATAGAGGCTCTAAAGGTTTTCACATACTTGTCTTTTATTTTTCTACTGGCTGTGCACAATTTTCACTGGCTTATGCAGCATATCACACTATAATAAACCGCTTACTTTTTATGTCCCTCTCCGTGTTTTCTTAACGTATAACCGCGTGCTGCGCAAGGATTTGCCCAAGTCCACAGTTTTCCTCGGAATTGGTCTACTTTTTCCCACTGTTGCCGAAGCCCTTTGTTTTCAATGTTTGTGGGTTGAAAAGGTCATGAGGGTTTTCAAACGGCTCTCACTAAATGACGCCCTCAGGCCCTTCACATTTGTACTTTCTTCTCCCATCAGCTAACACACCCTGATTCACCATCCCACGCTTAGTAGAGACAGCAAGAACTACACTGGGTGGTGCTGTTTGAGGTGAGGGACATGGCAAAGGTGTGGGCGGAGCTGGGGGGTGTCTCCATGGGCGCAGGTGTTACGAAACCACTGGGTTTGGATCGAACCCCGCTAACGTAGGCTGATTTTACTATTGTGGCACTGAGTGTTGCGAAAGTCAAGTGTGATGGATGTGTAGGGGTTTTCGAACCTGGCAGGACACTGTGTTCATATAGTTTTTCTTTTGTGCAGGAGGTCAGTTCAGAACCGGGTCTATTGTACCTGTAAATCTGATATTTGCCACTTTAAAACAAACATGTGAACAAACCAGCAAAAAAATCAGATCTGAGCAAAATTGAGCACTAAGGCTCAACAGGGACTGTAGTCCCCCTCTGAAATACTGTTTCAGTCTCTCTACATCAGATTTCAAATTCAATTGAATGTGTTTTACGTGCATCTTCTAGTAATCTTTTGATGAACTTAATTTTCTATGCCAATTTTCATGTATCATGTTGTTACCTTAGCAACATGCTAACGACAAACTTTTTTAACTTTCATTTGTTGAGTTGAGTTTCCGGCTTTGCAGCTCAGCTGAGTGTTTTTGATCTAAGCAGGGAGGTTAGCCCTCTAACGAGTAAAAACCCAAATGAACAAGATTTCACAACTCAAAATGGATGTGATGTATGCTTCAGTCTGGAAAGCTGCCCCAGTGCTCACATCCATCTAAGCCATTTTACAGGATAAAAAGAGAAAAGCACTATAACAGGGCTTTAGAACATTGCAATGTTTTCCGGAGGGGTTGTATTTCCATTTCTCTTTTTCTCTTTTGAATTCATCCCACCAGGTGCTTGTTATACAACAAACCAGGGATGCCAGGTCATTCTGGGCTACTCTCATGAAATATTGACTCCCACCTGACTTGAGTGGTTATTTTTTACCTAACTTTGAAAACAAGCCAGAACATATTAAAATATCTTATGCATATTTCATGCTGGTAATTTCAGCCTCCCTGTTGGAAGTTTTAGACTTCAAGACAGATTACGTGTAACTCATATCAGAGTGCAGAAGTATGCTGCTTAACAGTCCACTGACATGTTTTGTTTCCTACCAGGCATTGAGATTATGCTGGAGACACAGGATTTGGTGTAGATGCTTACAATTATGACAATCACACAATCTCAGATTGATACGTTTACTTAAATATTAGAAATCATGCATTAAAACATTGGTGTCATTCTACCTGCTTGCATTACAGACCGATTTAAAATGAGGTTGTTTATAACATATCATTGGTTTTAGACTGAATTTAAACAGAGATGCATACTTGTACTTCAATTAACAGTTTATATCAAACATGTGAATGTCTTTCACAGTCTGTCTGAGAAAATTCCCCATTTTTAAATTATACTGAGCAATGGCAGCACTGCCTAGAAGGTGATGGTCTATCAAGTCAGTAGAGGGCCAAATGTCACCAGGAAAAAGTGTGACTTATAACACCCTTGCTCTTTTCAGATAAGTCTCAGGCAGGGAGGCAGGTCATTTAAACTTGTGGTCAAGCATGGCAATAACCTTTAGCATTATCAATGACACAAGAATTATTCACAAAGACAGGCTGTCTGAGTGATGCACCTCCAGTATTATTAAAGTTGAGTGGGTGTCCTCACTTTCATATAATACAGACACTGAAACTGAAGAGCTGGAGACGAAAGAGTATATTTTAAAAGAAAATTCACACAAAGAGAGAAAAAGAGAGAACGTTTTTGTTTAAAGTATGATGTTAGTTTTATCCAACAGGGATTAGCAAGGACTTCTGGGGATCCAACTTTTAATATTTTTAATACTGTTTAAATTCAACTAAATTCACTTGTTTAATAAAGAAATTACAGGCCTAATAAAAACCCTGCTACTTACTAAATCATCAATAATTCAGCCCGGCACGCGGTCAGGGGCCGCTGGGTCAATTGCGATTGGTGTAACCTGACAACTGGTAATTTAAAGGTGTTAAACTCTGGGTAATTATTGGCCTCATATAAAAAAGTTTGAACCCCCGCATTGAGCTTTGAAACCATATGGTTAACTCAATGTAGACTCACATGAGGTGAACCCAACTGAGGTGGTGGGCTACATAGGGTTATTTTCCATTCACTGAAGGCGGGAAAGGTTTTGGACACGGGTAGCGCATGGGGTCTGCGATGTCCACAATGTACCACGCCTCAACGGGCTGAAACCACCCGGTGACCACCAACATATGTAGGTTATATAATTAATTATTCTTTATGAAAACTATGTTTTGCCCACGGTGTCTGAGTCAAAATTTATTTCTGGCACTCCTGTTAATGTGGGTTAAAGGAAAAAAATTACTTTTATTATCAAAAAGCAGTCTATTATTAAAATATAACTTCTACACCTTCACATTTTATTAACAGTGTAACAAAACGTACATTTAGGCCCTATGAATGTTTGTATTTTCTTCACCATATTTTTATTTTGTTTTGTAGCATTCTACTTATTTGAATGCATAAAAACAACTTAATTTAAATTTATTCTTAAAATAGCCTTATGAAATGTTTTCTTTTTCCTCAGAACGATTTCCACAGAATCAATTTAAATGGAGCAGGTCGTCTCATGGGAGTTGATTTTTGGAGATCAAATGACCAGCTGAATTACTAATTTTTATCTTGGTAACCTTCCTTTTATGTACAATTTAAGCTTTAATTTATGTGTAATGTGACACTAGTGTGTTTTGTTTTTTTTTTTTCGCAGCGGTGTGCGTCATTTAAGACCTTATTGCTCTGTTTATGAGGATACTTGAAAAGACGGGCACTTTGACACATTCATGTGTGTATTTTAACATTAATGCCTATAAGTGGCAAAATTAACTGGAATATGAGCACCGCCTTCACGTGCGTGTGCCTCTCTTAGACAGCGTGTGCATATAGTGAAATAAGTTCTCTTTCGCTGCTAATTGAATTTTCAATATCACTTGTTTTTAAACCACAATGCTTAAATATATGTGCAAACGATACATTATTATGACCACAATATACGCACCGCAATAGAGTGTGTAAACGCGATAGAGATGATAGTAAAAAATATACCGGTTAATCATGTCTACCGGTATATCGCCCACCCCTAAATTTTGCAATTGAGTTCTTGTACTTGACTGCATGCTCTGGTAATTGTCACACAATATTAGCACTGTTCCTTTTATTAGAACATGTTGACAACAGTAGTCAAACATTAAAGTAGCTGTTACTTCTGCCGTCGGTCATTTGCTATGCCTTATTCAGGTGGTTATGTATGCTGATGTTTTATTTACATTTTGTGCTCATTGTTCATTAAAATGTTTCTGTAACTTTCTGTTTGGCTGGTCATATATAGGACCCTAGAATGTACTAGTCTTACATGCAAAGTTACATTAAACAACACAGGACACCATTGGCATTCATCAAATAGGGCTTTTCACACTGTGCTAGACCCTGGTTATTTTCATTCTAAGCCCACTTGTAACCCCAGGTAAAGGCATGTTTCACATTTCTAATTTAGAAGCAAGGTTAGCATTGCTTTTGTGGAGCCAAATTTGTACAGCGTGAAACAATGCAGTGTTAGAATGTTCTGACTTCATGCTTAGCAAAAGACACCCAATTGCACGCATGCCCTTATTTTCACATTGTCCGAGTAACATATGAGCAGTGTGAAATGTTAAGCAAAATCTCCTGTGGTTTAAAATGAAATGTCTTCTTTTTTTCCACAGATGAAAATCATGAGGTTTGGAACAACACGAGGGTGAGTAAATGATAACAGTTTTAATTTTGAGGGTATGAACTGTCCATTTGATGTGCTTCATACCACAATATTTTAAAGATAACTTGAAATGGCTTCAGTCTATGGTAACACTATCAGCAGTGAACATTAAGCCATTTTAAGCCATACATAAATAAAAAAAAACAGTGGAAGGAAAACACCTGTTGACCTTCAGACCACTCTATAGGCAATGAATGAAACATTGATTCAGAAATATGTAGCATGATGCTTTTGGATTGCTTATATATTAAAGCATGAGAAATGTACTGTGTGAGAGAGAGAGGAGAGCTGCTGAAGCAGAACAAATTAGGCTATTTGAAGTTCACTTGTCACAAAATTCTCTCAGGTACACTTGTCATTTTATAAATATATTTGGTAATTTGCAGAGTGGGAGAGTCAATTGAATGGTATATGCTAAAGCTGCATGACTTTGTGCTCCTTTCATCACTCCCACTAACAGGTTAGGCCTCTGATCTTATGAAACCTGTGAGAATAGCGAGGTATTTATAATAGTTAATGGTTATATGTGCTATAGTGAGCCTGAGCGAAACATTTCGGTCATCTATGTACAGTATATGGTGTTTTGTAAAAATTAATTTGTTACCACAGTGTTTCCACAGACTTTATATGCCTAGATATCTGCTTAGATACATAAAGTTTCACTGGAATCTTTTGTTTTGCATCTTTTCGTCTGTTTTACTCCATCTTATGCTACATACAGTACATCCATAAAATGGATATTTTTAGATTTAGCTGTGTTGTTGGTTGTTCATGCTGGTACGCAGCTGGCTACTGCATTGCAGCGTCACCGGACAGCCTCAAGCTGCATCTTGTACGGTCACAGACGCATTTGCTTGTCATAGTCACTTTTTGTCCTATAGCTCTGTAGGAACTGCACATTAGGGCATTTCATTCTGTTTGGACTGCAGATTTCACACATGCTGAGAAGTCATGTCACTTTGCATCATTTTAATTATATTCTGAATATGACTAACCATTTCTTTAGGGGTATACTTTTAATTAGCAAAAATGAATGAGCACACAGACAAAATGGTTTCTAGTTAAACAAAAGAGATACATATTTTAAATTTACGTATATGCTTTTGGCAGTCACTTTCTTCATTTAGTCACTATATGTAAGGCTTTTTCACCAGATATTGTGGCAAAAATGTTAATTTTTTAAATGTATTACTATTGGTATTATTTACATTATTAAGGAACAGTTTACCCAAAAATTTTGAAAATTTGGGAAAAATAAAAATACATTTTAAAACATAAGAAATAAGTGAAAATCTGCGTGTTTATAAGAAAATCATCATCCATGATTGAGGCCTTTTTTTGAAACTGGCATTCCAGCCAAAAGCCAGTGAAAAAGTTAATCCCCCTCCCACATCAAAATCCACTAACATATTTCTTTACAACTCTTTTGATCTGTTTTCACTTTGTAAATAGTGCTTGATCTGTACATATTTCTATCCTGATGAAGGCTAGGAAACTAGAGAAAACACTATTATGAATAGAGGAACCAACGGTTTAACATCTTTATGATACATTTGTTTATTCCAAACATGCAACTTCTCACATATAAGACGTTAACTGATTGACTGGAGTCATGTGGATTACTTGTGGATTATTGTTGATGTTTTTATCAGCTGTTTGAACTCTCATTCTGACAGCACCCATTCACTGCAGAGGATCCATTGGTGGGCAAGAGATGCAATTTCCAATTTCCAAATTTGTTCTGATGATAAAAGAAACTCATCTACATCTTGGAGGATGGGTAACTCTTCAGCAAATTTTCATTTTTTGGTTCACCATTTTTAGGTGAACCATTCCTTTAATTTAAATCAAACTATTAAACTCATCCTCATCCCAGAGGATGGGTAACTTTTCAGCAAATTTTCATTTTTAGTTGAACCATTCCTTTAATTTAAATCAAACTATTAATAATTTCTGTAAACATGCATTTTTTATATGATTCTATCCACTTGCAGACATCATTGGAGATTTGTCTGAACTTTTCTGATTATTCTGCAGTAATTTAGCATATATTATTATTATTAATTTGACACAAAAACGGCTTGTGAGAATAGGTTTTGGACACCACACTGTTTACAGAGCAAAGAAAATAAATGCTAATACTCAGTTGCACTGTACATTAACTTTATAGCATTATAATCTCCCTTATCTATGTCAATTATTGAACATTATGCTCTTTTAAAATTCAGTCTGACAAGCCTTCAATTACATTTGCAGTTCAAACCCTATATTACCCAGAGAACCAACCCGCCACTGCTTTAAAAAGGGGTTTCTTTGAACACCTGCCACAAAGTTCACTGCATCTTTGATCTTCTCAGTACAGTATAGATAATCTGCCAATAGCTTGACTTTCTAAAACAGAGCCTGTTTGCACGAATCCATGCTCATTTCAATTAAGCTATAGTGTTTATATCCTGCAGGCCTGCTTCGTTGGCGCATACCCTGAATCAATATGTTCTCACTTCAGGAAACACATTTTTTTCACAGCATACTTTTATTCCAGAGATTTCCATCCCTGTCCATCAATATGTCACCATGAGGCTGAAGCCAGCTCTAATTAGCAGTGAAGCTTTAGCTGGGCTGTTCCTGTCCTCGAGTGAAAGCCTCATATTAATGTCTCATCTTAGTCTTGACTCTTATGCCACAATCTACCACTATAATCAATGCATAGTGTTTATTCAGGAAAAAAATATATATAATTAAAAAAATCAATGCATGCATTTGGATGAAATCCTTCTTTTAAAACATTCGTTTTACCGCCACTCTAACAAAGCAAAACAACATGTGCACATTATAATTCCTTGCATGTATAACCATTGCCTGCACACTTACGTTCAAAGCATTTTGGAATCTCCTTATGCACCATCATAATATACTAGAATGCTGACTACACAGCAGGTATTGGTGGAGAGAAGACTATTATGTGTGGATTATTAGGAAGCCATGATGGATAGGCGCTAATAGGAGTAATTTGTCTGGAGGTTTTCGCTCAGGCAGACCCCTGGGATTTTAATGGCCACAGGCAGGACCTCAGTTTAACATCTCATCTGAAGGACAGTGGCTTTTTATATACATTTTATACAGTGTTTCTGTCACTACTGGACCGTGAGGGGAATCCATGCAGACTGAAGATTGAGCACCACCTGCTGGAGCCTCAGACACTTGAGCGTGTGGTATTTTGTGTAGGAACTGACCAGTCTCAACCCCAACCTGTTCAGACTCAGAATTCAGAGTTGTAGGGTGAATTGTTTTCCCAAAATGAGCAAAAAGACAGCACACTGCAACAATACTCCAAGACTTTGTTTTAATACTAGACAAACGCTTCAAACCTTTTGATCTTTGTTAGGTAGTCAAAAAGATTAAAGTCTTTGAATACAGAAATACAAAGTTTTCCTCCACACAAATAATTATGCATAATTTAAATGTTTATGTAGCTGTAGTGAAATTCAGCTTTAAGACAAATATGTTATCTTGTTTGGTTATACTTTTCAAATTGAAGATCAAATATATTTATATATAGTGGAGTATATTTTTCTTATATTCACTGTATTATAGTGTGACACTCAACTCACAAATTAGTGTTATTCAACACTTGGAATGGGCTCAAGAATTAATGTAATGAGTCATGTAATACTTGTGAGGTAATACTGCCACCCAGAGTCCATCTGAGCATACCTTCCTATTTCATTTGTCATAAAATGTAATGCACCTTACTGTATATGAAACCAGGAATGCTTGTTATATACAGTATGCTATTGTTATATTTTTATTTGTGTAATTTATTAAGAATAACAGTATGCTATTTGTTGATATTATAGGTTTAGGGTTGGTTTGCTCTCTTTTCAATGAGCTAACGTATTTTTGCTTTTTGTTTTATTTTATTTTGTTGTTTTATTTTCACATGTAAGGGGTGACTATTATGTCACTGAAAAATATATTGGAATATATTTGAGGACTGGGGATTTCAAACAAACAAAGAAATACTACCATTCAGAACGGTATGTATGTATTCATTCCTTCCTTCCTTCCTTCCTTCCTTCCTTCATTCATTTATTCATTAAGAAGTCTATTATGCTCACTAAAGCATCATTTATTTAATTAAAAATAAAGCAAAAACTGTAATATTGTGTCACATGATCCTTCAGAAATTGTAATATGCTGATTTGGTGCTTAAGAAATATTTGATATATAAATAGCATATGAAAATAAATTAATAATAATAATAATAAAAAAAAACATCTACACTACTTCCCCCTTATGAAAATAAACGTCCTTGTTTTCTGAAAAGCCACAACAAAATCATACATTTGTAAAAACATAAGCTTTCCAGACCTTTGTAATTTAAACACAAAACACTTTTAGGTACATAAAAAAACTAAATTCCAAAGTTTCAACAACAGTAAACTTTTACAACATACAAATAACAACTTGAATGTGTTATGTTTCTGACCTCATTTGACATTATTCCACTGTGTTTTCTACCATACCCTTCAAAATCCCATACTCAGGAATGTATTAGCAAATGGGAAGGAAAAAACACTATAGAGATAAATAAAGATATTATAATTCCCTATAACGTATTGGAGGATGCACAGAACGTCCTGACCTTCACAAGAGATTTCTACTGACAATTTAGCTCTAGACCCCTCAGACAGTACATTCTGAACAGGAGGTAATGTACCATCCCTCTCTTGCACCCCTTGAATGGGTCTTACAGACTTGGGTACCGAAGAATCTTGAAGAACATAAGGTCTGGACCCTGATAGTCCTGTAAGCGGAGGGCGTCTACTTTGAAGGGAAATCAGAACTGGACGTGGTTCAGGGGACCACACAGAGCGGTAAGGTTTTAGCCAATTATAGTGAATCACTTTAGGCTTTGACCTAGGATCAAGCAGATCTAACACTTTATATGTCACTCCAATGCAAATTGTGGATGAATCCAATCTGCTCAAGACCCTGTATGGTCCAGTCCATTTTGGAGAGAGTTTGTGTCTTGACATAGCTGGAAGATCATCCCATACAAGATCATCAGGCTGATAAGCTGTATGGCAGATATGGTGGTCATAGTAATGCTTTTGCTGTGCTCCAGCTGTCTGGATATTGTCTGCAACAGTGGTGAAAACAGAACGTAATCAGCCAAGCATAGAATGCGCATATTTCATTTGGGGTTCCTGGGGTAGCTCTAGAAGGTGCTATGGGAACACCCAGAAGAAAATCAGCAGGAAGGTGAGCTTCTCGGCCATGTGCCAAGAAAAAAGGTGTGTGTTTGGTCGATGAATGAACACTTGTATTGTAAGCAAATTCAACCTGTTTTAAGTGGTCATCCCATTCTCCCCCTTTGGTATACAGGTACTTTGCAAGCTGATCTTTTATAGATCTATTGGCACGTTCCACCATACCGTCTGACATAGCATGATATGGGGATGTCCTTGTTTTATAAATCCCAAGAAGGGAGCACACCTCTTTCACCAAGTCAGAGTCAGACTTGGTCCTTGGTCAGTGTGCAAACTCTGGGGCACTCCATGCTGGCCCACATAATCTTCGAACAAACACTTAGCGATGGTCATTGCATGTTGATCAGCAATTGCATAGAGGTTGAGATATTTTGTAAAGTAGTCCATTACTGCAAGAACATAACGGTTCCCTTTCTGAGTAACAGCAACTCTGTTAGATCAGCAGCAATTTTCTCAAAAGGCATGCTTGCAATTATGTTTTGCATTGGTGCCTGCTGATGAGGCGTTGGTGGTCTCCTTGATTCACAGGCTTGACATTGAGCACACCACAGTGTAATTAATGTCCCTAGACATGTGGGGCCAAAACATCTCACTAGAGCATGCTGCAATGTCTTGTGTGCACTGAAATGTCCAAAAAGCGAGTGACCATGCAAATTCTCAAACACTTTTGGCTGCAGCGCAGGTGGAACTACAACCTGGAAGATCTGATCACCTGGTGGGGGTCTAACTTTACGGCAAAGAACATAATCCACAAAAGTAAGCCTTGGGAACTCTTTCCAGAAATGCCTCAGTTCTCTAGCAGTTCCTTTCAGCTTTGTATATGTAGGTCTCTTCTTACTTGATACTCATTCAGCAACAACGCTTAGGACAGGATCAGCTGTCTGAGCCTGCTGTATATCTTCACTACCCATACCCAGGCATGCAACGCTGGAACAGGTAAGGAAAGCAGAATTTGAAGGTTCAAACCCAGAACATGTATCAGAAGAAGCAGGCTGTACAGAAGAAGAATATGATTCGGTGACCTCAGTCTGCGTTGAAGTGGCCACTAAATGGACAGACTTGATCTCAGAATTATTAGAAATCTCCCTACTCTCTTCGTCAGGTCGACGAGACATGACATCTGCGTTGGCATGTTTATGACCATGCATTCGGTACTCAATAGTCCAGTCATAGAGTTCAATCTCTGGAGCCCACCTTGCTCAGCGACCAGTTGGATCGCCATCCAAAACCATTCGCCTAAGACTAAGCAAGGGCTTATGGTCTGTGATGATCCAAAAATAGTGCCCCATGAGGTACTGATGGAAATGGCAAACTCCCTGTCATAGGTGGACCATCGTTTCTCCATAGATGTCAAAACATGACTACCGTAAGCGATGACCCTTTCTTTGTTGTCAGCATTCAACTGAGATAGAACACACCCAATGGCTGTGTTAGAAGCATCCGTGAAGAGTAAAAACTCTTTTAAAAAGTCTGGGTAAGAAATAATTGGAGCATTTGTAAGTGCATGTCGCAGGGAATTGAAAGCTTCCTGTTCTGTCTCAGTCCAAACAAACAACTTCCCTTTCTGAGTTAGAGCATGCAGTGGCTCTGAAATTTGAGCAAAGGAGTGAATGAAACGCCTGTAATATGAACACAAACCTAAGAAGGCTCGAACTTCTGTAGGACTTCCTGGAGTAGGCCAATCCTTGACCTTCGGAATATTTTTCCCATCTGGCTGAAGACCCGCAGATGATACCACATGGCCCAGAAATGTCACTTGTGGTTGAGCAAAAGAGCATTTACAGTGCCTTGCGAAAGTATTCATACCCCTTCATTTTTTTCACGTTTTGTTATGTTGGTGCCTTATGTTAAACTGTTTAAATGTACTTTTTTTTCCACATCAATCTACACTCCATACACCATATTTACAAAGCAAAAACAGAATTGTCACAACTTCGTAAATGAATAACAAATAAAAAACTGAAATAAGTACATTGCATAAGTATTCATAAATATTTAGCTGAAGCACCTTTACAGCCTCAAGTCTTTTTTGTTTGATGCGACAAGCTTTGCTCATTAGCATTTGGCAATTATCTGCCATTCTTCTCCTCACCTCTTCAGCTCTCAAGCTCTGTCAGGTTGGATGGGGGCAGACGCACATTTTCAAGTTTCTCCAGAAATATTTGTTTGGGTTCAAGCTCAGGCTCTGTCTGGGCCACTCAAGGACATTCACAGAGTTGTCTATAAGTCACTCTTGCTGTGTGCTTAGGTCCATTGTCCTGTTGGAAGGTGAACCTTCTGCCCAGTCTGAGGTTCTGAATGCTCTGGACTGGGTTTTCATTAAGGCTATCTCTATATTTTGGTGCACTGAGCTTTTCTTCTACTCTGATGAGTCCCTCAGTCCCTGCCGCTGAAAAACAGCCCCACAGCATGAGGCTGCTACCATCACACTTTACTTTTGGGATGCTACTCTGCAGGCGATGAGCAGTGCCTGGTTTCCTTCAAAAATTATGCTTAGAATTGAGGTTCATCAGACCAGAGAATATAATTTCTCACAGTCTGAGGGTCCTTTAGTTCTTTTTTGCAAGGAGAGGATTGAGTCTTGCCACACCGCCATAAAGCACAGATCGGTGGAGTGTTGTAGTGATGTTTGTCCTTCTGTAGATTTATCCTATCTCCACATATGATCATGGAGCTCAACTAGAGTGACCATCAGCTTCTTGGTCACCACTCTAACCAAAGCCCTTCTCCATCAATTGCTCAGTTTGGCCAGGAGGCCAGCTCTAGGAAGAGTCCTGGTTGTTTCAAACTTCTTCCATTAAGGGTAACAGAGACTACATGCTTCTGTGAACCTTCAATGAAGCAGAATTTTTTTTCTGAACTGTTCCCCAGATGTGTGGCTTGAAACAAACTTGTTTCTGAGGTCTACAGGCATTTCTTTTGACCTCAGGGCTTGGTTTTTGCTCTGATATGCGTTACCAGCTGTTAGACCTTTTATTAAGATGTGTGTGCCTTTCCAAATCATACACATTCAATTGAATTTGCCACAGGTTAACTTCACTCAAAGTGTAGTGACATCTACAAGCAATATGAATGCTCCTGAGCTAAATTTTAACTGTCCCAGATAAGGGTATGAATACTTATGCAATGGAATCATTTAAGTTTTTTATTTTTAATAAATTTGCGAAGATGTTAAAAACCTGTTTTTTGCTCTACCATTATGGTGTATGGAGTATAGATTGATGTGTAAAAAAAGTAATTTAAAGCAGTTTAGCATAAGGCAGCAATATAACAAAACGTGTAAAAAAAATTAAGGTATGAGCACTGTTCTCCCGCGGTGCTTGGGCTTCCTCGTCTGACATCTCTTAAGCTTATTAATGGCACACCGAACTTCACGGAGTCCCGCTGGTATCACACAGATGTCCACACTGTGCTCATGCAAGGTGCTGGCAAAAAAATAAAGCATAAATAAAAAAAGAAACTCGAATATCCAACGAAAAGCACAGCTGCCACCAGTGTAACGCTTGCATGAGCGCTTGTGGATGTTTTCGGGGCTTTAACTGAATGTTTAGAGAAATAAAACCCTTGAATACTGACAAGCTCTTTTTCCTCACTTTCTTCTCCTTTCCGCCTTCCGCCCTGTCAGAATAAAATCCTCAGGACAACAGGCACTTTAACATGGGGCATTTCTAACACAAAAATAAAATTGTTTAATTTTTGACTCTTACAATAGTTTTGAAGTCGTAACATAATGTCTTCAAGTAATTGTGTGAAAATTACGCTTTATTAATCGAAACTGTAAATTTGTGTGAAAAGGACTAAAAGGTGTCGGGGTTTTACTGCCTCTAGTGTTCATTTATTTTGGAAACTGCAGTGATATGTACTTATTGGTATTTGGTGTCTCGCGAAAAAGAGCCCCCAGGTACGTTTTTGGCATGAGACCAGGTAGGATCATTCGATGATCACAGTGACATCACACAATCCTCATACTGTTATACTCACAGTAGTGTGAGTAATACGTGAGGTCATTGAACTCAAACGATCCTCACCCAGTCAACACGTGAGATCATGCGATGAGCACAGTGACATCACATGATCCTCATACTGTGATCCTCACAGTGTGAATAATACCTGAGCTCATTATGAATTCAATTTTGAGCAGGTTGCCATTTACATGTAGTCATTTAGCAGACGCTTTTATCCAAAGCGAGATCCACTTTGGCACTTTCCTGCAGAGTTTAGCTCTAACCCTAATAAAACACACCTGAGCATACTAATCAGTGTCTTCAGGATCATTAGAGTTTGATCAGGGTTGAAGCTAAACTCTGCAGCACATTGGCCCTCCAGGACAAGATTTGAGGAACCCTGCCATAGATCACTACTAGACTACATTACTAACTCATGATAATATTTTAGTAACTACACTCTAAAAACCGCTGGTTAAAACAACCCAATTTGGGTTATTTTGGCAACCCAGCGCTGGGTCAAAAAGGGACGAACCCAGTGCTGGGTTGTTTTAACCCAACCAGTTGGGTTATTATGTTTGACCCAGCATGCTGGGTTGCTTTTTTATGGTTTAAAATTACTGCATTGCTAGGCTAAAATGAACCCAAATCGATTTAAGACATTACACCAAAAAATCTTGTTCATTTTAAAATCACTTTTACACACATAGAATGACTAGAGGTAAATATTTATTTAAAACAAGAGAAAACAGTCAAAAGTAACATGTAAGAAGAAATGCAGAAAAGTATGGCATTAACAGCTACAGAGTTTATAAATGAAGCATTGAACATTTGTTGAATATAACTTTTAAGATCAAATTGGACTTTTTTGATAAATTGTATATATTGTATCAAAATATTATACAAAAACACTATTATACAATAGTTGTACAATTAGTTAATAGTTAAGTTCTTTACAAACTATTCTGGCATGACAGTAAATAAACCACAACATTAACACTGATATTAAAACATTTATCAGAAACATATGTGTGAAAGAATGTAAGCATGTGTATGAATGACAGAGTGTAAACTCAATTTCTACTAAACAACAAAACAGAACAAGTATTTAACATTTTGTTTTTTACAAATTACACGCTTACAGTTTGTTTCATATTCCATGAATACAGATCAGGCATCGCTGCCAATTTTCATGATCTCTTTAGCATAATTGATGTAGTCATGAAGAAGCCCCATCAGCACAGCAAAGGCATGTGACATCTTTTACATTATCCAGGGCAGCCTCCTCCTTTAAAACCACTGTTGCATCAGTTTAGGGGAAAGGACATTCTCCTCTTTGACCAGCATTCACCCCAGTCACCACTGGTTCTTCATCATTGGCCTAAAAAGAAAAACCAAAAAAAAAAAAAAAAAATTAAAATCTATCCATTTTCAGATAGAGGTGCACCCACATCAGTAAGGATAGGCAAATATTCTGTTTTATAATTTCAACCACTTTGTGTGGTTGTTTAATGTCTCTGTAATGGCAGCACTAGTGTGAGAGCATGTAATATTGTTTAAATAACTATACTGCTTTCAGAAAGCTGCTTATTTACTGAAACATTAAAACAGACATGACATTGACATACCTCACAAATTAAAAAAATTGAAATGGTCATAATTTATTCTGCCCCGTGTTATTCCAAACCCATACAAACTCTGCTTATTTTTGGAACACAAATAAATATATTTAATATTCTCTTAATTTTTGTCCTCTATTGCAAGTCTGTGAGACCAGTATTTTCTTCTGAACAGACGTGTTCGCTATGATATAATTTAAGATTTATATAAATATTGGCATGGATTACTTATACAATAACTCTGTATTTTTGAAGCTTGAAAATAATGATTATCTAGACTTTCAATGGATTAACAAAAAATGATGAGAGAAAATTAAAAATATCTTCATTCATAAAAAATATCTTCAATATCTTCATAAAATATGAACACGTAATCATACTGTTGTTGCATCAAAATGTTTAGTAAACAGGCAGGACATAATGGAAACATTTATTTTCTAAAAATAACACATCAATCTCAAAAGAATGATGCTCTCCTATGTCTCTGGCTTTCAAAATCTACAAAAACAACAAACATTATTTTACTCTTAGTAAAAAAAAAATTATAATATGATGGAATTATGAACTTTACTTGCCTTAAACAGTCTTACCGTCTCTTCTGAAGAAGCTAAGAAAGACGCCTCCTCACACAAGCAGCGTTCTGTGTTAACTCCAAAGTTGGTTTGAGTTCTGAAAATGAAAAACACAGACATCAATGGTTTAAATAAAATATTAACACTTAATCATACTGTTGTTGCATCAAAATGTGAAGTAAAAAGGCAGGAGACAACAGAAACATTTATTTTCTAAATATAACTCACATCAATCTCAAAAGAATTATGCTCTCCTATGCCTCTGGCTTTCAAGATCTACAAAAACAACAAACATGCTTTTACTCTTAGTAAAAAAAAATTGATAACATAATGGAATTTTGAAGTTTTGAAGTTTACTTGCCTTAAAGGGGTCATTGATGCTTTTTTAAAGATCATTATTTTGTGTATTTGTGTAACAGAATATGTTGACATGCTTTATGTTCAAAAAACACATTATTTTCCAAATACTGAACATTATTGTAGGTCCTCTATGACCCGCCTCTCTCAAATGCTTCGTTTTCTACAAAGTCCCTCCTTCCGTCAAGCGCAGTCTGCTCTGATTGGTCAGCTGACCCAGTGCATTTTGATTGGCCGAACACCGCAAGCACTCGTCGGAAACGTAACCATAATCCGCGAGCTTCATCTTTCAAATAAATGTAAGCGAGCCCGAAAGGGGAACAGAGTCGCGTGACGAAGCTAGTATGAAGGCTGGTATTTGTTTGGATGTAACCCCCCCCCCTCTCTCTCTTTTTCTTTCTCTCTCTCTCTCTCTCTCCTCTCTCACACACACACACACAACACACGACACACAACACACTGATGCACAAAAACTCTGCATTTGTACAGTCAGTAGCAAATACTTAAACTAATAAAAAACAGTAGCTGATTCAGAAGCGACAGATTATCATAGCAAAGTCAGAATTAACTCCTCTCCTAGGTTCACGAAACAGTCAGCCATAAAATGCTTGCTGTTCTGTTGTAAATAAACCAGTGATTCCTAATTGCATCTACTTCCGGAATGCTAAATAAAGTGCTTTTGCTTTCACCTAAAAACACACAGCGTCTCCCTGCCATGGCTGCTTCAACACTAACTGCGGTAACTGAAACCACGCCTTTTTTCTTTGCGTGCACATTTGGGCGGCATAATGCAAATATTTCCACATAGTGAGGTGTAAAAAAAAAAATTTTGTGGGGGTGTGGTAGAACGAGCCGTTTTAGGGGGGCGTGGCGAGTCTTAACTTTGATAAAGAATATATCTCTTTGGTTTTGAGACTTTAGTCGGTAACACTTTACTTGAAGGGGTGTACATAAGACTGACATGACACCTTCATAATCATGACATGACACATGTAATGAATATGAAGGAGGTTTTATGCATTTTTATGACAACTGTCATTAAGTGTCATTCACTCAGTTATGTCATTTTTAATGCAAATATGACATTTGACCTAACCCTAACACTACCCCTACCCCTAACCATAGCCCATAACAAAAGACATCTCAAACAATGTCATTTTTGCATTAAAAATTACATAACTGAGCGAATGACACTTAATGACAGTTGCAATAAACATGCATAAAACCTCCTTCATAATCATGACATGTGTCATGTCATAATTATGAAGGTGTCAGGTCATGATTATGTAGGTGTCATGTCAGTCTTATCACACCCCTTCAGAACGGTACCTTTAGTCTTTGCAACTTCAGGTATCTTATCTATGCACAATCAGCTTGTAACACTCCAAAGTAAAAACTTGAAATCGCATCATATGACACATTTAAAGCTCGTCTTTTCCCTCTCTTCTGAAGAAGCTTAGAAAAATTGCCTCCTCACAGGCACACATGTTGGTCGTTAACTCCCGGCGCTGGCACAATGAAGACACAAAGCTCAACATGTCTGAAATAACACATGCAAAACATTACTTTTAAAATTATCACTTCACCTCACCTCAAAATAATTAGCTAGTCTTTATTACATATGCCGTTTTCCTTTAGGAAACTACATTCACTTTACCCGCGAAAAAGAAATAACGAATTAACCTGTAATCATTTAATAACCCTCTCTTAACACCTCAAAAAATGCAAATATTGTAAAATCTTATGTAAATATGACATAAGATACTCACTGACGTTATATTAAAAGCACCTCTTCCGTTCAGTAAAAGAGACTATTTCAGAGGCGAAATCCACGTCCGCATGTTTTCCAATATAAGCTATTTTCGGAATATTTCCGCCTTCCATGAAATCTCAAGATACTACCAGACTCAAACAATGAATGATGACTTTTCCTTTTTAATCTTTACTTATACCGTATACCATAAACTGTCTTTCACTCGCACTCGCTTCCATCTGAAGACGCTGAGAAAATGGCGGCTTCTCGCACTGATGTCGTCGAGATACGTCCGATGTTAATGTGACATGCATGCTCTCATTCACGTCCGCGTTCCCAACCCAGCACTGCTGGGTTATTGATCAAGACCAATTTTCAACCCCAAATTGGGTTAAAACAACCCAACTTTCTTACCCAGCGGTCTCAACCCAGCGTTTTTTAGAGTGTATACAAGCATGTTTTGTGGAAGCATGGATGCATGATTTGTTTCATATTTTGTTTAACTAATAGTTATTTTCACCTTTTAGGTTGTTAGCAACTGATTGCAATGACATATTTTTCTCTGTGTTTCAGGATGTGTCAAGTCTTTCCAAGGGGACAAAGACATCGAAATTAAGAATCGAAAAGTACTCACATAATCGCAAGTAACATATATAAAGTTGCAGTCCCCCACTCACTTTAAGTTGCTTTAACCTTCATCATTTTGCAAATGAATGCTTCAAGTCCCCGTATATGATTATAGCATTGTGCTGGGAGGTGCAGCTTGTACTGAAAGTTTGTGAAGGACACTTCATACAGTGAGCTGAAGTGTTTTATTTATGGAGCATCGTTTGGAAGAGAGTGATGTCCATCCCTCCTACAGCACCTCAATTACTGCATGTTTCTGAAATACCCTGCCTACAGTGCATGCTGCACGGCACAACTGTCATCCACAGATATTATAAATGATCCTACTCTAAAAGGTTTCATCAAATGTTGCATTGCTTTGAACCGAGTGGTCATTTGGATTTCAAGAGCAATCCACAATACAGAGCTCCATATAATCATAGTGGTACAGTATGTTTGTGTAATCCATTAATGGATATTACGCAACATGTTCTGCGTCTTTGTACAATAGACTTCTTATGGAAGCTTGTTTCCTCCACTGAATAATAAAATAAAAAAAGGTAATTGCAACATTTTTCTCAGAATTGCAAGATATAGCCAACTTAACATTGAGAATTTTTTTTCTTTTAAATTCAAGTTTATATCTTGCAATTCTTACTTATTTTTTGCAGAAGTCTCAGTTTACATCTCACAAGTATGGCATTTTTTTTTCTGCCATGGAATAAAAAAATAAAAAGCCAATTATATATGTTGGTGGTGTGTGTGTGTGTGGTATAATATATATATATATATACAGTGGGTACGGAAAGTATTCAGACCCCCTTAAATTTTTTCACTCTTTGTTATATTGTCAGCCATTTGCTAAAATCATTTAGTTAATTTTTTTCCTCATTAATGTAAACACAGCAACCCATATTGACAGAAAACACAGAATTTTTGACATTTTTGCAGATTTATTAAAAACGAAAAACTGAAATATCACATGGTCCTAATTATTCAGACCCTTTGCTGTGACACTCATATATTTACTCAGGTGCTGTCCATTTCTTCTGATATTCTTTGAGATGGTTCTACACCTTCATTTTGAGTCCAGCTGTGTTTGATTATACTTATTTGACTTGATTAGGAAAGCCACACACCTTTCTATATAAGACCTTACAGCTCACAGTTCATGTCAGAGCAAATGAGAATCATGATGTCAAAGGAACTGCCTGAAGAGCTCAGAGACAGAATTGTGGCAAGGCACAGATATGGCGAAGTTACAAAAAAATTTCTGCTGCACTTAAGGTTCCTAAGAGAGAGCACAGTGGCCTCCATAATCCTTCAATGGAAGACGTTTGGGAAGACCAGAACCCTTCCTAGAGCTGGCCATCCGGCCAAACTGAGCTATCGGGGGTGAGATCCTTGGTGAGCGAGGTAAAGAAGAATCCAAAGATCACTGTGGCTGCTCCAGAGATGCAGTCGGGAGATGGGAGAAAGTTGTAGAAGTCAACCATCACTGCGCCCTCCACCAGTCGGGGCTTTATGGCAGAGTGGCCCACCGGAAGCCTCTCCTCAGTGCAAGACAAATGAAAGCCCACATGGAGTTTGCTAAAAAAAACACCTGAAGATTCTCTGGTCTGATGATACCAAGATAGAACTTTTTGGCCTTAAATCTAAGCGATATGTGTGGAGAAAACCAGACACTGCTCATCACCTGTCCAATACAGTCCCAACAGTGAAGCATGGTTGTGGCAGCATCATGCTGTGGGGGTGTTTTTCAGCGGCAGGGACAGGACGACTGGTTGCAATCGCGGGAAAGATGAATGCGGCCAAGTACAGGGATATCCCTGACGAAAACCTTCTCCAGAGTGCTCAGGACCTCATACTGGTCCGACGGTTTTACCTTTCCAAACAAGCAAGACCCTAAGCACACAGCTAAAATACTGAAGGAGTGGCTTCACAACAACTCTGTGGCTGTTCTTGAATGGCCCAGCCAGAGCTTTGACTTAAACCCAATTGAGCATCTCTGAGAGACCTAAAAATGGCTGTCCACCACGTTTACCATCCAACCTGACAGAACTGGCGAGGACTGCAAAGGAGGAATGGCAGAGGATCCCCAATCCAGGTGTGAAAAACTTGTTGCATTTTTCCCAAAAAGACTCATGGCTGTATTATATCAAAAGTGTGCTTCTACTAAATACTGAGCAATGTGTATACTTATGACCATGTGATATTTCAGTTTTTTTTCTTTTTTAATAAATCTGCAAAATGTCAACAATTCTGTGTTTTTCTTTCAATATGTGGCTGTGTGTACATTATTGAGGAAAAAAAATTAACTTAAATGAGTTTAGCAAATGGCTACAATATAACAAATAGTGAAAAATTTAAAGGGGTCTGAATAATTTCCGTACCCACTGTACATATATATATATACACACACACAAAATATATATATATATATATAATCTGGCTACTTGTACTGCGTTAGGTTAACCGAGACGTATCATTTGCACTTATATATTGTTGCTCTTTTCACAAGCTTATCAGTTGTGACTGTCAGTTAATGTACATATGGCAGAAATGTACGGAAAACTCAATTAAAGACGTAATCAAACAGACGATGAATACTATTAACAGCAATTATTATATGATATCATATGAACTTATAGCAAATTTTGGTAGTTCTGTATGTTGTTTCAGGGTTGGCATCATCTGAGGTCCTCTGAGGGGTTGGCATCATCTCTTCTCTGTGATCACACAGAACATAACCCAAATCTTCAGTGACATTGCTCTATAAAATTGCTAGACTTTAATTAGAAATTATGAAACGTGCGCGTGCCACACTATTTATATGCCTCGTAAGGTAAAGTGTAGCAGTGTAACTGCCATTTCTAAAAATTTTCTACATTTTTTCTACATTTTGCTAACCAGCTAGCTGACAATATGTTAATTGCTCACTAAGATAGAGTAAAGTGGAAGGGGGACATTTATCGCCTATGTTGAGTTCACATGACAAGTGATGCTATTGGATATAAAAGAATGATCAGGGCCAGACTAAATCTATGGACTTTATCTCCACATATACAGAAGTGCTATTTTTGGACAAAATCTGTGGGATGAACATGCAAATGGTGCATAATATGTAGAACTTTGTTTCGGGTGTTTTTCATAAATCTGCTGAGCTTTCTGCTGAGTGCTGTGGGCGCAGATTCTGTGTGGGCCTGTTGATCGATTTAGCTGCCCAAATTTGTAGGCTGATCCACCTTCTGTACTGCGCAGACCATAAAGAACAAGGTCATTATTGCTTGTGAGTTCAATTCAGTGAATCAATCACCTCTTCTGTGTCATTTATATATGAAGCCTTGTTCACACTGGCAGCGATTTGATTGCTGAAGGTCACAACTGTGCTGGATGCTCCAACATTACTGGAGGGTTGCATAACCACCCAAATCTGATTTCAAATGAATTTTATTAATGGAAAAATAAATAAACAAATAAATAAATAAAAGTTCATTCCATTTTGACAGTGAATCAGTTTTGTTGCCTAAAAAATGAACATTTTGCAGAAGAAAGCATTTGTAGAAAAACTGCACAAACGTTACAGTGCTGCATAATACATCATATCATGAACAAGATTGCACCAATCAAACTCGTTCTGAATGCCAACAATCTCTGACTCGGTTTTCCATGGTGTTATTATATTGCTGCATGTGGGTAGAAACAAATCATACAGGACAGTGAAATCACTCACAGCAACATTATCTTCTTCATCTTGCTGACACTTGACTGGTGTCTCCCAGGAGATGGATCGCTGAGCGCCACTGTCTTCATTCCTGTTAGTATTTATTGCATTGAGTAACTGCACATAAAGTTAAACTTTTATCTACTTTATTGTGTTGTTGGACACAGCCACGTCCTGTCGCTGATGCTTATGCTGCTGGAAATCATCAGGTCTCATTGAAAATTAATGAGTTCTGGTCACTTTATCACTGCAGATTTATGTCAACGTGAACACTGCTTCAGGCTCCAGGGATGGTAACCTCCGTTCAAATCCTGGAAAAGGGGCATGAACTGATTTGCTGTGGTTTCCCATCACCATGAGCTCTTGTTTATTATTTAGAAGAGACACTGTGAAAAAACAGAGTAGCAATCCTGGAATACTGAAGACTGCAATTTCAAGAGCAAAGTCTTAAAACTGCATTTCCCAAGATTTTTTTTGGAATGTAGCAGTTTAAACTATTTTATAACACTTACAGTATTATTAAATCATGAATCTGTGTTGTTAATTTGTAGGAATGATTTACTGCTTTAATTATTTACATTTAATTGATATATTCTCCTTATCAACCCTAAACCATAAACACAAGCATGGATAAACCTGTAAATTGTTAAGCTAATTTGTTTCAATATAAGGTATGAGCCTACATTCTAGTTTTTAATGAAGTTTTCTTGAAACGAAAGACCATATTTTTCATCAAGGAGGTAAGCTATTTTCTGTTTATGTGAAAAACGTCTCTAGGTTACGTATGTAACCATGGTTCCCCGAGGGAACGAGACGCTGCATTGAAAAAAAGAACGCAAACACTTTGAACGCCCTTGCTTGAACGCGTTCTGAACCGTTTCAAATCCTCCAATGGACCCAGCGAGAACTTCACGAGCAGGGGTGAGTAAGCCCAGAAGCATAAAATCACTCCTGCGTTCGCAACCCTCGCTTAATTCTCGCCTGTAGGGATGCAGGGAGTATGGCAGGGAGACTCAGCGTCTCGTTCCCTTCGGGGAACCGTGGTTACATGCGTAACCTGGAGACGTCCCCTTCAGGAACTCGAGCTGCGTCGAAACACTTTGGGAACGAGAATACCCCCTGCGCCATACTACCAAGTCCCTGCCTGTGTGTGTGTATCCTATGAGCACATCACGAGAGAGAACTTGGGAACCTGGGGTAGAAGCCAGGTCTAGGTTGTAAAAGTGGACCAAAGTGTGTGGAGAGGACCAGCCCGCCACAGCACAAATGTCCTGCAAGGCCACACCCAAGCTGAAAGCCTTGGAGGCCGCCATACGCCTGGTCGAGTGCGCTCTGACCCCCATAGGTGATGGAGGCCAGAGGACTCGTAGGCTAGTGAGATGGCCTCGACCACCCACCTACCCATACTCTGCTTGGTCGCCGGAAATCCCTTCTTTGGCGTACCAAAACAAACAAAAAGCTGATCTGCCTTACGCAACGGGGCAACACAACTCTGTGTGCGTACGCGTCCAGTGCTCGAACTGGACAGAGCACATTAAGCCTTTCTTGGCCTACTTACTGGAACGGAGGAGGACAGAATGCCTTAAGTACTATGGGCCCCTTGGTGCGCTGTACCGGCCTCAGCCTCATGGTGCTACGGAGGAAACGAGTGGCAAGTGGGTGTCTTCCCAATGATTGACTACCCAGAAGGGTGTGGTAAGCAGCTATGGCCGCCACGTATACTTTCAGAGTGGAGGGAGATAACCCTGCAGGGAATTGCTCCTGCAGAAACTCCAGAACTGTAACAATTGGGCAGTTGACTGGGTCCTGCAGTCGCTGTCCTCACCATGAAGCGAAAAGTTTCCACTTTCAAGGCATACTGTTTCCTAGTGGCGGGAGCTCTGGACTGGAGTATAGTCTCAACAACCTCAGTTGAGAGACCAGATGCTAGGAGCTGTGCCCCCTCAGGGGCCATGCCAACAGCTTCCATAACTCCACCGATTGATGTAGGAGACCACCGATATGTTGTCTGCGGACAAGCACATGATGCCCCCTTAAGTCTGGAAGGAAGTGTGTCAGAGCTCAAAACAAGGCCAGCATTCCCCGGCAGTTGATGTGCCAAAAGAGATGATTGCCTTCCCACAGACCCTGGGCAGAGCAGCCACTCATGACCGCACTTTTGCAATAGCGAAGTTTCCAAAAAAAACAACCAAAAAGACCCCAGCCCATGAGAGAGGCATCCGTCGTTAGCCTTACGTGACGACAAGGAGCCCCTAATGTTGGGCCTTGAACCAGGAACCAACGTTTTTTCCACATGTCTAAGGCACATAAGCATCGCCGCGTTACCTTGATCATGCAAAGCGGATTCCCCCTCGGTGAAAATCCTTTGGTTCTGAGCCACCACTGCAAGGGTCTCATGTACATCAGGCCAAAAGGTATCACGTTGGACGCCGCTGCCATCAGGCCCAACTGCCTCAGAAACTGTTTGACAGTGAGTTACTGGCCTTCTCTTACTCTCGTGACTTTCGTGAGGATTGATTCGATTCGAGCAGGAGACAGACGTGCATGCATTGAGGTTGAGTCCCACACCACGCCTAAATTAGTGGTTCTCTGTAGTGGAGAAAGAACACTTTTCTTGGCGTTTAGTCTTAACTCCAGCTCTCTCGTATGGGCGAGGACGCCATCTCGATGCCGAGCCGCCATCTGCTCTGATTGAGCTAGTGTTCACCAATCGTCGATATAATTGAGTATGCTGATGCCCTGGAGTCGCAGTGGAGCCAGAGCAGCATCCACTACACACTTTTTGATGTTGGGGGGGGGGGGGGGTGTGGTTGGGGGGTGCGGTTGGGGGGGGGGGGGGGGGGGGGGGGGGGGGGGGGGGGGTGGTGGGGGGGGGGGGGGGGGGGGTGTGGGGGTGTGAGAGTGACAGGACCAGAAGGGAAGAACTCTATATTGGTATGCTTCGCCCCCGAAAGCAAACCTCAGGAACTTCCAGGATGGAAACATGGAAATAAGCGTCTCTGAGATCTATCGTAACAAACCAGTCCTCGGACTGGATCTGAGATACTATCTGATTGATAGTGAGCATCTTGAACCGAAGACATTTGATAGCGCGGTTCAGAAGACGGAAATCTAAGATCAGACGCAACCCCCCCATCCCTCTTCGGAACAATGAAGTAACGGCTGTAGAACCCGGACGCTCTCTCGAGAGAGAAGAGGAACACGTTCTATGGCCCCCTTCCTCAAGAGAGTATCTACTTCTTTTTCCATTACCAGAGCCTGCTCGGGTCCCACTAGTGTGGGGATGACCCCGTTGAATCGAGGCGGACGAGAACCGAACTGGTTTCTGTAACCTTTCTCTACAATCTGCATGACCCATTTTGAGATATTTGGTAGAATTTTCCACGCTACCAGAAAATCTACTAAGGTAACCAGCCTCTTGAGGCTGGCCTCTGGTGTTATTAGAGGTGCCAGTTCGGTGCCCTGAAGCGGATGGCCGGCAGGTAACGACCGACCTGACTGCTGTAGCACACTCACTTGAGGGCGCGAGCTCTCCCGTGCCGTACCGTTGCCGGGCGGCAGCTGGGAATTTCGCTCGTCGGAGCTCACTGAGCCCTGAAGCACCGAGGTGGCAGGGGAATCAATGAACCTCCGTGAGGGCCTGAGGAATATACCGACCCGGTGCTGTATCACCCTCACTTGAGGGACGAGCCGCCCGTGCCGTCCGTTGCCGTCTGCAGCGGTCCATATCCACTCGTCGGATCTCCACTGAGCCCTGGAGATCACCTAGTTCGCAACCCCCCATCCTTCTTAGGAACGATGAAGTAACGACTGTAAACCCCAGACGCTCTTGAGAGAGGAGGAACCCGTTCTATGGCCCCCTTCCTCAAGAGAGTATCTACTTCTTGTTCCATTACCAGAGCCTGCTCGGGGCCCACTAGTGTGGGGATGACCCCGTTGAAACGAGGCGGACGAGAACCGAACAGGATTCCGTAGCCTCTTTCTACAGTACGCAGGACCCATTGAGACATATTTGGTGAGACAAGTTTACCTCACGCTAACCAGAAAATCTACTAGTACCATGCGCCCACTCTCGCGGCTGGTGTCTGGTATTATTAGAGGAGCCAGTTCGGTGTCCTGAAGCGGATGACCGGCAGGGAACTACCGACCTGACTGCTGTAGCACCCTCTCTTGAGGGGGCGAGCTCTCCCGTGCCCTACCGTTGTCGGGTGGCAGCTGGGAATTTTGCTCTTCGGAGCTCACTGAGCCCTGAAGCGCCGAGGTGGCCGGGGTATAAATGAACCTCCATGAGGGCACTGAGGGAACACCCGACCCGACTGCTGTAGCACCCTCACTTGAGGGGGCGAGCTCTCCCGTGCCGTACCGTTGCTGGGCGGCAGCTGGGAATTCGGTCGTCGGAGCTCACTGAGCCCTGAAGCGCCGAGGTGGCAGGGGTATAAATGAACCTCCATGAGGGCACTGAAGGAACAACCGACCCGACTGCTGTAGCACCCTCACTTGAGGGGGCGAGCTCTCCCGTGTTGTACCGTTGCCGGGCGGCAACTGGGAGTTTCGCTCGTCGGAGCTCACTGAGCCATGAAGCACCAAGGTGGCAGGGGTATCAATGAACCTCCGTGCGGGCACTGAGGAGGATTGGGCACCGTATACTGAGTTGTTATCCTTTCCTCCCCAGGTGGGGCTACCCTCATGGACCTGACAATGGTAGGACCATTTCGCCGAGGTCCTCTTAGACAAATAATGGTCCACAGATCCGTTTTCGGTCTATAAGACCCCAACTGAGAGCATCGCCCCGACCCCCGATCTTTCTGTGGAGGGGTGCGGGTTGCAACGCTCTGTTTTTTGAGACATATGAGGAGCTTGATGGCTTAGGCTGCTCCCGCCCAGCAGCCCCACCCCTGAGCAGGTCAACCTGGTATGCTTGTAACACCACCATGATGTGCAAACATGCGCCAGCCTGACCTAACGCCGTATAAGCTTTCCCAACCAGACACGATGTAAGCCTAACGGGCCTGGTGGGAAACTTCGGGGCATTCAGGGACGATGTTGAGGATGGGGAGAGATAGCTCGAAAGCGTCTGCTCCACCACTGGCATCGCCCCATATACCTTATCATTCAGCCCCACGATGTTCTTTGAATAATTCGAGACTGTGGGGCTGTAATACGGGGTGAGTATGGTTTCTCCCACGATCTTGACAGCTCAGCATGGAGATCGGGAAAAAACGGCAGGCCCCGTTTTGAAGGCTGTGATCTGGATTCAGAACATGCTCGACTAATTATTTTTAGGACGAACGTCCTGTTTCTAGGCTGGCCAAACAATATTTTGGCGAGAGAGAGAGCCGCGGATCTAGCGGGTGAGGACCGAGAAAAGGACGAGCCCATCTCGGATCCCTCCTCTAAATCCACCCGCGATCCCCATGACAACAGTATGTGCTGTGCCTCGGCAACAGCGGGACTGCTGCCAGTGGGATCGCGAGCCTGGCCGCTGTCATCAAACGCAGCCAGTCGAGAGCGGAGCGTGCGCAGCGAGAGCTCGCAGTGATGACAATCAGCTGCTTGAAAGCTGACTGTGCATGCTCCGCTCCTAAAGAAACAACACACAGATCGTGTGTATCCCCCTCTGCCAGATATCGTGGGCAGGGAGGAGCACAGCGTTTGTAATGCCGTTCGCTTGCCATAGACTTTTTCGTGATTGTTTTTTATATATGCTTGTGCGTACAAACATCAGTAAATAGACAGACACATACACAGAGCGCTACTGAATAGCAGAAGCTGGTTTGCGCCCGGCCGGATGTGCTTTTATGCTTTCTGGTTCTTACGTCACCCTGCTCGTGACGTCTCGCTGCTCCATTGGACTGATTTTACATGTGCTTCAGAATGCGGTCACGCAAGGGTGTTCCCAAAGTGTTTCGACGCAGCTCGAGTTCCTGAAGGGGAACTAATTGTTATTAGCTTCCATTTATTAGCAATCTCATGGTGTGCGACGGGTTTTTAACAAAGTTAGGAACAGTAAAACTGTTTATGTGTTTATGGTATTAAATACCAGTTCTGTCAAAACAACTCTGAGAGTTTTCCATGGTAATTTACATGACAATGTTAATGTGTTTGGCTGACTAGATCTGCTACGCTGTTGCTGCAGTACATCCACTGACATGCTGCTGTGAGCATGCAAGAAATACTGATGCTGCTGCTGCACATATAACATGCATGAAATTACCCCATAGCAGATCTATACAGGTGGAGCTGGGGAAGGTGGAGGGTTTCTAATGCGTACTGCAGCTGCAAGCGCTAAGCAAGTATTTGAGATGTTGAGCAGTGAGTTCATTGGCTGGTTTTGTGAAAAGAAACCAATCAGCTGCATCATGTTAATAATAATGTGATTTTATTAGAATGAGTTATCAACCTGCACCATCTAGAGTTTCATGAGAGAACTTTGTATTTTGCAACATCAAGCATAATCTTAACTCTTTTTGCATACCTAAATTTAACTGGAAGCATCTTTTATACAAGCCTTATATTCAAGAATAAAATGGCACCTGTTTAAAAAAAAAAAGTATTTGCACCTGTTTTTTTTTGGGTTTCAATCAGGTCTCCTCTAATAGAGTCACAAAAAATCTATGGTCCTAGAAATGCAGTCCTGAAACTGAAATATATCCGATATTGCATGATTAAACTATTACAAATGACAGATAAGCAAAGCTGTGTCTTATTTCAAAAGCTGCACATTTGTCAGCCGCAAGAGCTACAGTTACTGTTTTTAGCTAATTAATATCTCAGACAATGGAGTTTACTATAGAAGTAAGAAGTTATGCTGCTGTATGGAAAACAGTTTTGTTTTTTTTCGCAAATCCTTTAAAGTTACATTTACCGCTGCAATGTAACTGCGTGTAGTATTTTAATTAATTAAACTATGCATTAATATACCTCAAAAAGTCTGATTATTGCAACAGAATGATTTTGTGCATGTTGTTTCTTTTTATGACAAACTGTCAAAAATAATATGAAAGAATATTTGAATAAATTAGTTCTCACCGTGTTCTACGTTGGCTGTCAATACAGAATAACCACATATGTGAAACTAAAGTTGAGAGCACAAAGGAATAATTCCACAGCACAACAGCAACCGTTTCAATTAAACATTTGCAAAAGATCTGCATTAAACATACAGCAAGTGCTCTAGACAATACAGAACCTGTTAAGTTTCCACTGGGGGAATTCAAATTAATTCTCACAGCTAAGATTGGCCAATTCAGGCCAAAACAATTCCAAAATTTGGCAGGCCACAGTGGAAAAAGATTTTGCTTTAGAAGATCCCCAGCAGAGAACCCTGATTGTCTCTCAGCAAATGCCACCTAACATCAGTCAACCTTCAATTCTTGGCCTTTGTGAGTGATAGAGATGTAATGAAACCTAACAAAAATGTAGATTAACAGAAAAAGTTAGGTGGCCATAAGTGCATTCATATTTTTTATTAAAATATATACTTAAAAATGTGAATATAAAACACTTTGACAACATTCATTCACACAAGCTCAGTGTACTGCAGCATTCCAGTTTGATTTCAGTGTAATCTGCAGTTTTGCAAATTAAGCAAACTTCACACAAGCAAATGAAGTTGAATTGAACTACATCTCATACAGATGTAGAAATACTCCCCTGTTCCTCTGTAAGCTTTCAGTGCTGTAATGATAACACTACAATTATGTTTCAACAAGGGAGCACTTCACAAGATGTGTAGAGAGGCCGAGTCTGTGATGAAACATTTCTCCACTCACATTTAAATGTAGACAATGCAACTGAAATCCCTCTATGGAAAGTCCTGTTAAAGAGACAGTACAGCCAAAAATGAACATTCTGATTCTTTACTCACCATCACATCGTTCCAAACCTGTATGACGTTGCCTACTTTCTTCTGTGGAACATCAATTCTGTAGACTTTCCTAATTGCTCTGCTCCATACAGTCACCATGAATGAGAACTGAAGCTTTCAAGATTCAAAAAAGGTAGCGAAAGCACCATAAAAGAATCCATACATTACTTGTGTGCGATGTTATAAGACTTCTGAAGTCAAACATTAGCTTTGTGTGAGATATACTCCAAACTTTAAACATTATTCACAGATAATCTTTCCTAAATTGAGCCAGTGAGTAGATTTTGGGAACTGGATCAATCTAATTTAAATGAATCATTCAAACCAATTTTGTGAAGTGAATCAACCAGTTCATTGAAAAGATTATCCAAATTCTTAAAGATGGACTCAAATTTATGTTCACACAAAGCATCAAATGACTTTGAAAGACATGAAATATTTTTATAATGCTTTTGCATATATTTTGAGGCTTGAAGGCCATTCCCATTCACTGCAACTGAATTAAAAAGATTCTCCTTTCGTGTTTCAACAAAGAAAGAAAGTTGGAGAAATTTGGATAATTTTTTTTTCTAGGGGGCCATTATTCATTTAAAAACATCAAATGAAAAAAAAAAAAACTGCATTTGAAGAATTTTAAGAAACATAATTAATTTCTCATCAATTATTTTTGCCATAACGTCATGGAACCAAAAATGTTGCACAATGTGATTTGTGATGCAGGATACGTCGCCATCATCAAGGAAGAGGAACAGGGAAGAGTCCTTTACAATCAGTTACAAGACAAAGGCAGTCTTGTCACTGTCTATGTATTTAAAGTCACAAAATCCTCCATTTATTTTGCTCCTCAGTAAAGATTTTTTTTTCTCTAATAAACAAAAAACTAAATCACTGTCACTTCTCCTATTAACACAAAATCACCTTACCACAACGAAAAAATCCATCATAAAAGTGAAGTTCAGCTTGTGTTGGTAGAAAACAAAGAAAGAGGACTTGTGAAGTATCCTTTTTTCTTTCTTTCAAGTTATGCCTCAGAGCACGCAGAGTGAGATCCGAGCGTAGGCCTACATACAGACAATATGAATGTCATTGAACCGCAGCCTAGTTGGCAACTCCCGTATCCTTCCCGATGTACATGTCAGCGAGCTTTTTAAACTGCGGGCCCCAGTTAGAGAGGTAATCATATTCATGGTCTCCCTCAGTCACAGAGGACTCCAGAGAGCTCAGTGACTCAGCAATTGATCCATTGCCCTCATAAGCGTAAGTGGCGAGAGAGTCATAGGGAGGCGCGAAAGGGTCTGTGTCGTTTTCTTGCAGTCTGCTAATAATGAAGTCTCTGACATCGGCACACTCCTTCATGGGTGAAGATCTGTGATAGGGAAACAGCATCTCAGGGATGATGTCTCGGCGCAGCTTGTTGCTTTCGATCACCTCCGGGTGGCGCAGTGTGCCGATGTCAAAAGCCTGCGTGTCCTCCTCGCCGCCACCCTCGTCGTTGTAGCTGACTACGTTATCCCTGACATCCTCTTTGGAGATGATCAGCGGTTCCTTTCTCCTCTGCTTCTTTAGAGCCGAGAACAGCACCACAATCACTGGAAAAGAGTGAAGAGATACGCCTTGGTCAGTGTTGTTATGGACCTAGAGACTATTATTCATGCCTTTGTGTCATCACGCATCGATTACTGTAATTCTGTATATATACAGTAGGTATTTCACAGGGTCAATTATCTCGTCTTCAATTAGTACAAAATGCTGCTGCCAGACTTTTGACTCACACAAAGAAGAGAGAGAGAATTAGTTCAGTTTTGGTTTCTTTACACTGGTTGTAGAATTTAGAATTGAATTTAAGCGTTGCATGGCATTGCCCTAAAATATATTGTTGACCTATTGATTCCTTATCAAAATTCAAGAAACTTGAGATCTTCGAATCAGATGATTCTTTATGTTCCCAAAACAAGATTAAAATCAAGGGGTGATAGGGCTTTCGCAGTGTCGATTATGGAACCCTCTCCCAATGCACATTAAATCTTCACCATCTGTGGATGCTTTTAAGTCTAGATTGAAATCGTACCTTTTTGGTAGAGCTTTTAGAATTGATTAGAGTGATCAGGATTTAATTTTAAATTTAAATTTTTGTTTGTATGACTGTGTGTAATGATGCTGGAAAGCACTTTGGTCAACAGCAGTTGTTTTAAATGTGCTATAGAAATAAAGTTTGTATTGTATTGTATTGTTATTGTTAAAGTCGGCATGAAATGAAAATTCACCCTATCTATTTTGTAAATGCATTTTATTTATCTTATTGAGAAGAATTCATCCATGCATGCATTTCATTTGTTTACCATTTTTAGCTTGTAATTTTTAACCAAAATGGATCTTCCAGTTAAATGACAGACTTCTCTGGTGACGTATACAGGACTTCACAAAATCAACAAAAAAGCTCTCATCAGATTTTCCTTTTTTTTGGGGGGGGGGGGGGTGGGGGGGTAATCCATTTCACACAGATTGTAGTCACAATATGGAAGAAAACCAGAAAGAAAAGATTTGGCGCTACTACTACGTCATGAATTTTATGAAAACTAGATGAAACCCAATTTGATGAAAAACATTTTCAGTAACTAAAATAAATAAATTAATAAAATGAAATTCTTAAAATAAAATAAAACAGCAGTACTGGGACAAACTAAACCAAACTAAATGCATTTGCATGACTCAAAAAAGCATAAACTAATTTTAGTTTTAGGTTTTGATAAAATTCAGTAGTGATTCACACTCAAAATTCAGAAATTCTGTGTTTTTTCTACATGTCATTAAAACAATTGAGTGTGAATCACTATTACATTCTTGATATAAACTAAAAAAAGATTTACTCAATACGAGTCGACAGTATTTGTTTTTATATGTTGTATTATAAAACTTTAAACATTTACAACTCAATTAAATGAGAAAATACCACTAGACTGTAATATTACAAGAGTAATATTACAATTTTTGCTGAGAAAATGAACACTATTAAAGATGTTTTAAAAATAAACATTTTAACTTTGGAAGTTCTAAAATACTAAAACTGAAATAAACACTGAAAAACTAAAATAAAAAGGGAAACCAGAAAACTAATACCTGTAGAATCTAAAACTAAAGGTGATGGAAACTAATGAGCACTAAACTAAGCTGAGCTAAAAAAAAAAAAAAAAACTATAATAAGCCTGCCTTGGGTTATGATGTGAATTCTAAAAACTGGTGGGCATAAACTCACTAAGCAGGATGAGGATACAGAGAAGTATCGCCACTAGCGCCCCAGTGCTGAGGCCAGCAGAGAGCAGCAACGCGTCGACACTGCAGGAACGCATGTTGCCGGTGGCGTCACAACTGCACACACGAATGGTCAACGTGCTGGTGCTGCTCTGGATGGGGTAGTCGCTGTCGGAGATAACTACTGGCAGATAGTAGACACTCATTTCACGCCTGTTAAATCCACTTCTTCTGGTCAGGATTCTGGCTGTGTTATCTTTGGGAGAGGTGGGGGTTAAGAGAACATTCAAACAGTCAGAGCTGGAGATATTATCTCATGCTGAGTCAAACAACAGCAAAAATAAAGCTGTTTTTGTTGGTGCCAAAACAGAAAAGAAGATTAAACACATGCATTTTCCATAAGATTTTAGATTGAAACGTCAAAGGAAAGATTTATTCACCTTCATTATCAAAGATGGTGAAGTTTGGATTCATTGAACTCAAGCTGAATACAAATTTGTGACCCACAAGAGGATCATCTGTGTCGATGGCACTGATAGTCTGTATGAGCTGGAATGGTAGGCAGGTTTTTGAACCATTTCATTTTATATAAATAGCATTCATATTTTTATGATACCTTCATAACAGGCATAAGCAAGCATAAAGTATAAATACCTGCCCAGCTTTGACATTCTCACACACAAATGTCTCATATATCATGGCAAATTCTGGCGCATTGTCATTCACATCCAAAACCTTTATCAAGACAGGAACACGGCTTCTTTGATGAGGGTTATCTAGAGGAATAATGTAAAGATTATCACAATGTAAAGCAGGCAGTATATATACATTACATGATGTGTCACCAGGCTATTTCTTTATGCATGCGCTTACTTACTTATTTCACTGGCCAGGACTGAGATGTTGTGCCACTTTGACACTTCCCTGTCAAGAGACTTAAGAATTGTGATGGACCCATTCTTGGGGTCGATGTGGTAGAGTCTCTCTGGGTCTGTGTGTTGATCTATTGCATATCTATGGACAGGTTTAAGAAAGAAATAAAACAATAACTGAAACTGTCACTGACATTCACTGAAATTTAAAGATTTGCATATTGCCATTGCATATTATAAACTGGATCATATTAGACAAAGGCCAATTGCCAGGGTATTATTGTAAATGAGATTCTCTCTCTCTCTCTCTCAAGAAAGATGTCATGTTTTATAGAACTGTTCATTATACCATGTCAGCCTCTAAATAAATAAATAAAAATAATAATAAGGCCACTGCCGCTTTATTTTGTCATAATCTTGTTTTTTTTCTTGTTTTTTTAATCTGTATTATTTTTTAACCATTCAGCACAAGTCACTTGATTAAAAAAAATAAAATAAAAATAATAATAATCATAAGTGAGCAAGAGGGGGCATTTACTGTGACACTTTGCTGTACTGTATGAACCACTTTAATCTGGTTCATACAGTATCTGCATGTAGCACTGTGACATGTATATTCAAATTGTCATTCTTTTCACTGCATACAAATATTTTTCTATGCAAATTAGGCTTATAGACTGCACCTTACACACCAAAAGTCAGCACTATTGGACATTTTCTAGGCATCACGGCATCAGCAATTCATCAAATGATAATCAAATAAAGAAGAAGAGCGAAAACTGGGCATATATCCAAACACACTGTTTGGATATATTATTTTTGCGGTCGAGTGCATTTTTGTCATTTTAAAGAGTTGATTCAGGCACTAAATTATGTCAGATTGCAGTAGTGTGCTGCATCCTCCACAACCTGGAGCCAGTCTGCAAGATTGGGAATTGCATTCAACAGATTTTTTGGGGGGAGGGTTTTTGTGCCGTCATCTGATTTGCATAATTTATTTAGAGAATCGGGTGCAGTGCAGACAGAGTGTGGAAATAAACTACCGTATGCTACCGTGGGTGCAAATCATTTTAGTGAATTCCCTGCAGTAACTGTTGAATAATTAAATATTTCAAATGCTCACTGGATTGGGTAATGTGTGGCATCAGGGTCCCAGGCTGTAATAGTTCCAATTGCTATTCCTTTTGGTGTGTCCTCATTGACCTCAAAGACATACTGAGGCCTGCTGAAGACAGGAGGCTCATCTACATCTTTGGCTGTGACCTTGACAATGGCTGTGTCTAAGAATGGGCCCAGATCAGCGAAGTTGGGGTCCTGGTGTGTGTTAGTCACCTCCACTTTCACTGTGTAAATGCGCTTGCTTTCATAGTCCAGTTTCTGGATGAAGATCAAGAAGTGTGTTTGTTTGTTTTCATAGCATTATAAATCATAACATATTCATAAACACTGACACAGGGTTTTACCTTTTTGACAACGATAACACCCTCTTGGGTTGTCTCATCTGTTATTATATCGAGATATTCTTTGCCATCTCCATCTACAATTCTGTATTTCATTTCAGCATTTTCTCCCTCATCACCATCGTTGGCTTTGATTCGACCCACAGTTGATCCGATTTCTGCTGACTCATAAGTGCTTAGGTGGTAAGAACCTTGAAAATGAAAGAGGTTATGTTCATTTCAACCATATAAACACAATTTTATGTCCTTTTTGGTCTTATTTCTAAGCCCTTCATGCTGTTTAAAGTCAAGATTTACCCTATTTAATTACTTAATGCATTCTTAATGCGCAATACTAGATGTATTTTCATTGGTGCGTGTTATTCTTGACAAAAAAAGGTCCTCATTATATTTTAAGCAAAATCTAAAAACTTGCTCTTCCTTTGAAAAGCCTTATCTTCTGATTTCACTTTGGCCATGCAATAATTTTGCTTAACTAAAATGCCAACCAATAGCAAACAGCTAATTAAGCTGAATTTAAGTGAACTCAACATTTGTTTTAGCTCCATGTAATGTTTTACATTTCTCTAGCTGAATACTCACTTGGAAATACATCAGAAATACAATTCAGAGTTCAAGAAATACAATATGTCAGAAATACAATTCAAACAGTAGATGGGTTGCAATTCACGTTGACTTTAAAAGCACTTAATAAGGGCTTAATAAGCACTTAATCATAATTTAGTGGTATCTTACTGTAAGCAAAACGTGGCGGGCTGTCATTAACATCTGTAAGGGTGACATTGACCATAGTGGTTCCAGACAGACCACCCATCTGTCCTGCCATGTCTTTGGCTTGTATAACCACCTGATACTCCTTCCGTACTTCTCGGTCCATACTGGAAAGAGCTATTCTGACAATTCCTGCACAGAAAAACATTGTATGACCAACAAGCAGAAAAACATAAAATTGTAATATAACTAACATAACGTAAATGTAAATCTATTTCTCTCTCTATACACACATGATGTGTATATATACACTTTTGTATTTATTAGTAAAAAAATAAATAGGCCATATCGTACCTATTCATTCATATAGATACTTTTTCATTTATTATGATATATTCTTACTATTTATTCAAAGCACATGTACATATTCATTCATTTATCCACTAATTTTTCACAATTTAATGCAAGACAGCTATTTTGCAGTTCCGGGTAACTTACTGCATACTAAACAGAAACTTATACTTCAACTCTTCTTAATATGTTTCTAATAATATATTTGTTTGTTTTATAGCACTATACTTTCTTAAAGGGCCAGTATTTTCTTTTCCTGCTTGGGTTTGTGTTTATACCTTCATCTTGATATTTTGCATCCATAACCTTTATATTGCAACATTTATCAACCTTAACTCCCATTCTTCCCAGCAAAAGTAATAAAACAAGCCTAGCACAGCAATTTGTTCCATTTCAAAGTTTTATTCCATTTCGTGTAAAACAAATATTCTAGTTGTAGCTGGATGTGTTAACCAGGCGCAGCAGTGTGTGATCTTTATGCTTCAGACATTCCACATAAAAAGTCACATCCCTGCCTCACTTTGTCAAATAGCCTCAGGCATACATCGTACTGGTATGTCAGCAGAGAATATGTTTTCAACAAGATGTTTGGAGGACCTGTCTCGGGCTCCACAGAGAAGTAGGGCTGCCCTTGCAGGATGCTGTACACGAGTTTGGCACTGTTCCCATATGTGGCATCATCTGCATCAGTGGCATTGACTTCTATTACAAAAGTCCCTATAAAAAAGAAAGAAAGAAGAGTTTTGAGAATGGAGAGGAGAGCAAATGGAAATGTTTGATTAAGTCTCCTTCTCTCGTATGCTGACAGTCAACAATGTAGCATCAACAGTGTAAATAAAAATGTCCTCAGATTTGCCAAAATACTAAAGCCTGCAATCAGTAACTTCACTATATTTATCTAATACTTCTCATCAAATTCTTCTAAAACCTAAATACATTAAATTTATTGACATACCGCATGCCAATATTTATTTCTCCTTATAGGCATTTTAGGATAAGCATCTGAGGCAAAGTCAATATTTCAATCAAGCATAATTGAGAACATAACTGAGTCTGCAGAACTGTGAAAGACCAACCTCTGAGCAATAAAATATTCCTTTGGGTAGCAGTGGAAAAGTCACAGTCACTTTAATATTACGATTAAACCGATTAGCCTCTATATAAGACTTTTTCAGGGATAGGATTGTGTTTGGAAATACATTTATATTATATTAAAATGTCTCAAATGTGAAGAACCAAGCTCTCAATAAATGTATTATCAAGGGGTATAGTCATTAAAAGAAAACAAATAGTTGGGTCGTTGTTTTGTTTTCAGAACTGAATTATTAACATGCATTATGGTTCAAAGGCTACAGTGCCTCTAACCTAGATTTACCACCATTCCTTAAATTAGAAAACACAGATGGAATTGGTTTTGTCGTAGGCTTGTGTGTCAGAGGGTAACGAGTGCTTCATAATATGATGACACTTTCCCCTTGATTGAGGGCAATAATTTCATAAATAAGATGTACAGTCCCTTATATTAGATTCCAACTGAACATGAGAACCCATATCAGTGAAGGAAGAGCATCATTAGATTTTCTTTGGGGAGACGATACCAAACAGACTGCTTCACTGCTTGAGGACTGACTTGATTGGAAACGGGATAACCAGAGGTTATTATGATATTACTGAGAAGCAGCATGAATCTCCTGAATATTCATGCGCTGTGAATATGTATGGTGCAGTGTCACTGCTAGCACAGAGCCACTGATTGTGTGAGACAGTGGTGATAGATGATGTGCGAATGAGAATTAGATGTAAATAGAAAATGTGATAAGATGAGCAAATAGAATCTCTTCCATCAGGCTCTACATCAGGACTCAAAAGAGGTAGTGCCTTGCGGGCACTGGTTTTAGTGTTTACATATATTTGCATTTGACTACCTGCAGCACGCGTTATTAAATATACATTCCTAAAACTGTTATGTTTAGGCAATATGGTTATTTCGGATTATTAATTGAACCATGGTACTAGTCTTATTTGCTTTACATATTTATATTTACTTATGTGGCAACAAACACCAAATTATAAAAAGAAAATGCCATTACTTATTTAGCATTTTATCCTAGTTGGTTATGGGCTCTAGAACTCTTGAGAGCATCAAATTCTCCCGTCTGAACAAAGGGTTTAAAAAAAAAAACTTTTGTGGGACTCTATAATATAAAATAATATGTATTTATTGTTTTTATTTTCTATTCATTTTTCAATTTAGGGACACACCAAAAAATAAAAAAATAAAAATCATGCAGAGCCATTCAAAGCGAAACAAAACAACCTTAATAACACAAACCAAAACAAATTTTTGTCAAGGTTTAACTCACTTTTGTTTAAATCGTTCCCTAGTAATGTTGAATAACATGATAGGACAACATGATAAAGACTTAAATCAAAGCCAAAACAGCCCTAAAAAACAAAACAAAACTTAACAAGACAAGATAAATATTTAAATCAAAGCTGAAACTAAATAACCCCAATAATACAAGCAAATAAAACAAAACGTTGTGAAAGTTTAGCTCACTGTTGTCTAAATGCTCCACTCCATAACACTACATGCTACATGCACTTGTCAAATGAAGAAGAAGAAGAAAAAAAAAACTCCCGAAAAACCAATGGCACCTTAAAAACACTGCAGTGACAGGAATATCACACCCTCGTGCAGTATTCCAGCATGACAGTAAATGCACTTCAAATAACAACACCGAGAGAAAAAGTAATTTTCATTCACTCACCGACGTCTGACATTTCAGGTACACTGGCAGTGTAGACAGCCTTGGTAAATTTGGGCTCATTGTCATTGATGTCATGTATCTTGACAATGAATTCAGTGGCAGGCTCCAGAGGGAGGCCCGTGATCTTGTTGAAAGCCTGGGCCTGCAGTGTGTAAGAGGCCTTTTCCTCTCTGTCCAGTCTCTGTGTAGCATGTAAATCCCCAGACTTCTCATCAATACGAAAAATTGTGCCTGCTCCTTCCCCAGAGAGAACGTATCTGGCAGTTCCATCCCCTCTGTCTTTGTCTGAGCGAAGCTGCATGGACAGAAAGCAGACTGTGACTTAACACAAGATTTTTTGTCACAATGCACAGATTTGATATTTGGCACATCATTTGTGAATATTTTCAAATCAAACGCTTTAATCAAACACTACTAGAGTAATAGAAAGTCCTTCCTTCAGGAAAATGTTAATATGATATGCTGTCGTGTTTTATTAACCAGCAGACTTCAGCTAGACTTGTTTTCAATCATGGTTAGCAGCTTAGAAGAATCATCTTTTGGAGGGAAAGCTCTCTAGGGACAATAGAAACTCATAAAAGCCACAGTCTTAAGAGTACAAGTCTTTAGAACATATTCCATTAAATATTAATGAAGCTTTTAGTCCATTTTTACCACTGCATTTTCATTGCATTTCCATTTGCATTGCTAAAATTACAAAATGTCCCTATGCCTTTTAGAACATGATTGATTTCCATGACTTTTCATTTTAATAGTGATAATACTAATCAGAATTGTATTTATTGCTATCTTTGTCCTTACTGTCATCCTGCTACTTAGAATAAACTCGTTAAACTGGATCTCATCACTGTCCTCTATATAGTAGGACTATTGCAATAAAACTGACTGATGTTAGAAACCAAATTGCTAATGCTTTGTAGTCTTTCAACATTTTTTTTTTGTGCCATTTTCTTAATAAAACCTTTAGCATGTTTGACGTCTTGAAATAACGTGATAATAATGGCACTTCATTTGAGAGAAAAGTAACTAGCAAAAGTAAAGTTAACTAGCAGTGAATAAATGTTGGATTTGTAAAATAAACTGTTTACTGTAAGATAATACAACAGCTTGTTTATTGTAAAATAAAATATAAAGTTATGGGAAAAAATGGTGAAAACTTTTAGGAATTTCCCTGCTTTTTATGATTTATTTTTATTATTTCATTTATTATAGATGAAAGTTTTTAAAATCTGGGTATATGAACAAGCCTTAAAATAGAACATTTTTCATTTCAACCCTCTTAAATATTAGGTAAAAGTAATTAAAAACAGACACAGTCATTGTCTCTTTCTTTAAAATCTTAGTAGGGGACAGAAGAGTTCCCCTAATTGAAGAATCACCCTGATACATCTCACTGGTTGGGTCATTTAGTTTCCCTTAAATGAGTTTATTTGCCCTAAAGCTGTCCAACTGTCACTGTCTGATGCTTAATTAAATTTTAACCAGTGGGATGAGACTATATGGGTTCTAACAGGCTTCAATGAATAATAATAATAAAACAAATAGAATAAGCAGGTGTTTCATGCGTTTATGTGTGCAGATGCAGGTCCAGCATCTGGTCAGAGGCATGGCCATTTAATGCATTTATCCTGGGCTCTTAAGGCTGTTTTTAGAAAGAACCAGCGGTCTGATTCCACCAGCTGACCCTTCAAACACACTCAGCAGGATCTCATAACAAACACTTTATGTTTTCCACACTGACTGACAGAGAGGGCAAATGAAAGACATAGGAAAACATCACAAAGCAGAATGTTGCAAACTATTTATTTGGCATAACATAAAAACTGTCCTTATAGTGTTCACTGCATGCACTTATCATTCTCAAAAACACTCAGTTTAGTAAATGTCTGTTGCAATGTTTAAAGGCAGCGTAGGGTCTCTTCATATCCCGATAGCAATCACTAGGTTAAGTGGTCTACATTTATTTATATGTATTTATATCGTCTGTGGAAGGGTAGGACCATAAAATGTTCGTCGAATCAAAATGCTCGGTCCTAACATTACGATAGGCTGTCCTGCCTGCCTGTCAAATATGTATTTGGATACCTTTGCGCACCCTGTTTGCGCAGACATGATACATCATCAGAGCGTTCCAACAAGAATGAAAGGAACTATTATTGTAATATTATGCACTTTGTATTGTAATGTTTTCTCACTGGTGAATGAGACATGAGGTAATCTGACAACATTGCATTTAATTCTCCACCAACGCCGTCTCTCATCGTGTCGCAGGTTAGTCTCTGGTCTGCCTGAGCGCGTTTGTGTGTTTTGGGGGCGGCTGGGATCTCATGCTTTCAAAGCTAGCTTGCTGTCACTAGCTTTTCAAAAATCGCCTACCCTACCTTTTGTAGTTGCACTTTGTTGCATTTTATATAGAAATAACCAGACGTCCTTGGCATGCGAAGTTTTGAAACAGTGAATCGCAAATCAGTTTGCGATGCAATTGGTTCAATTGATTCAATGGTCGCTTCTACCATCACAATGGTTTATTTCAGTAAGACCGCAAAGCCTTTTCTGCAGCGAAAAAGGACAGCAATAACCTGTGATGCATAGACTTGCATTGAAACAGAATCCGAAGTCACTGTTATTGCACAGGTAACTAGCATCTTGCATGCTGCATACTTTGTTTAAACCAAATCCGTCTGTCACCTGACTGCAATCATAGCTCAGTTTTGACAAAATAGTTAACAAGTGTTTTGCATTTAAATGGCAAAATAATCAATAATAAATAAAAGTATCATAATCATTCTAGAATCGAATCATGAATCCAGTGAATCCCAAAATCCTGTCGAATCGCAATTGCGATATTCATAATACTGCAGCTGAGCAGAATAGAAATCACAATATAAATGCCTGACGACAAATATTGAACCATTTATTACTTTACACAGCATTAAATCATGGCTAAATTTATCTCCTTACTTCCCTGTCAAGAGCTGTATCGGTGTCCAGATGTTCACTTTTATGTTTGCTTGCTTACTTTTCCACCTCATTTTTAACGTAAGACTGGATGTGGCTGTTAGAGATGGCCGATACCACTTATTTTGTTTTCAATATGAGGGCCAATGTTTTTAACCTTTTGAGGCCATTATTACGATTCGGGACTACCGATACCTAAACCGGTACAATACTTCTAAACTGAACTTTTCAATTATGGAATTTTTATATTATTAAATTACTAATAATACCCACTTTACTTTATACTTGAAACACATTTTAACATTTACTATGCCTTAATTGCAACTTATTAGGTTGTTTTTTATTAAAACCTATTTTAGTTTTTTACTTTAGTAAAAACATGGTTCATTTTTCATAAAGGACTGCTAAGCTGCTGCACGCTTAAAATGCAACCTTTTTATTCTGACAGTGTATGATTTATATTAACATTACAGAAAAGATCATGATCAATATGAACTTTGAATGTCAATTTAATAAATGTGATTGCACAAACTAGGGCAGTAGGCTACAATTCAGTTGTTATTTGTGACCTCAAACATGGTGTTTTTCTGTTCTCTGATAAGCATTGTTCTGGGCTGCTGTTCCCGAAAGCTTCAATGCTTTCTTATGATACTTTTGAAAAACGCAGCCCTGTTTGAATGTACTGTCAGAAGTGAGTGAACGCTCTCTGTGATTGATTGGTTCTGTCATTGATTTGCGTGTGGTCAGATGAGCAGGGAAATAGTACTATCCTTCGCAATTATTCACTAACATGGTTTATTCATGCAGTTCAGTGCATATTGTATGCTTTAATTTTTTTATTATTTTTTGTTCACTGGTAAATAAAATGCCTTAGAATAATTTCTGAATTTTATTATTTGAGTATCGATACTTTCGATACTCACATCAGCATTGATATATTGATACTTAGAATTGATACACCCATCCCTAGTAGCTGTTTCTACTTCTATGTGGCGCGCTTCCTCATGTTAGCTGCTTCCAGATATTTGTACAAAATAGCTTGTTATGCCACTTGATATTGGAAACTGGTATTTCTTATTGTCATATTTTGAGGTATTGTCGTAAAAATAAACACTACATTGATGAATTGTTTGTTACAATCACTGCACTTTTATCTAGGCAGTCTTGCACACTCACAGAAAATACCTTATACTTTCACATTGGAAAAGAAAGAAAAGACTCATAGCCAAATACGCTATCAAAAGCACTTAGTCTAGCATGCCCAAAGTTCAGAAAAGATGTTCCAAGTAACATTTGATCAAGTCATCCAAATGTTCTCTTTTATGGTGTTATTAGTATGTTATATGTGCTAAACAAAAATTAAATTTTGAAGGAAAAATAACAGTTTTAGGCCTCTTTGTCGTATTCTATGTGTTCTGTACGTATACAGCACAGTCAGTGTTTTAATAACAGGGACTGCTGCTGAATGTCAGTATGGACTCCTCTTTCATGTTTAATGTGGCATAAATATAGCATGCCTCTGAACTGCGGCTTGATGAATTGCAGTCCCTTCCTTCACACAGCCACTGCAGCTGGGTTGGAAGTCAATGGGGGGGGGGGGGGGGGGGGGGGGGGGTGAAAAAGATTGCGTGAAATAGCCCATAACTGTTGATTCCTGTCAGGTCTCTGCGGAACCACTTTGTCCTGGAAATGAGAGCGGTAAAAAACTAAACCCTGGTACAAAGTATTCTGTCTCAAAACGACTCTCTCCCACTCTCGTTCACTTTCAGTCTTTCTGGCTCTTTGAATATTCATGCCTCAGTGAGTGTGTAATTCATATTTGTGCTACTTTATGTTCTTTGATTATGGCATCAAGTTTTTCAAAGTGCCTGCCACAGAGCGCCGTGTTCAAATCCAGTGTCAAACCATATAAAGCTCTGGAAAATGAATGAGGAATGCAAAAATCAGGCATTTGTATCTCATCCAAGCCCTGTTTTGCTAGACAAGAAGGCTCGTTCTGGGCCCATGTTATCGTGGACACTCACCTTGCCGACGTACTGATAGTTACTTCCTGTGTATTCCTCCGACAGGAAGAACTGCCTCCACATCCAGTCCCTTTTGGATCTGTGCAGCACCAATTTATCTCCTTTCATCAGATGGTTCCAGTGAAAGAGATTCCCATCACTCCTCTCTAGCAATAAGACTGGAGAGCTCAAGTGCGGAAAGACCAGTGGAAACAGCCAGAGGAAGTGATTCATTATCATTGCAGCCAATCGATCGGCACGACGACAGTGACTCCTTATGAATAAGCTAAGAAGGGAGGGCAGTGCTGAATTGAAAGTGATGTAGATGGCAACATCAGCAACCCTGACATTGTAGAATTGCCTTTGATCCTCCTTTGATTCCCTATAAAAAATAATCAAAGCAAAAAGGTTACAGTGTGTTGGAGGTCATTGCAGCCCTTGTCAAGATGCAACACCTGTTTCTTACACTGTAATCCCTTTGTTGTTCGCGGCGTGTATCCCACAGGGCGCTCATGTGGTATTCTATTCGCAGAAGATCAAACATGTAGCCTCACACAAAACCTTGCATATAACATACCCGCACAATTAACAGAAATGCCTTCATCGGTAAACACCGCTAAGATGTCATAGTACGCCAGGTCTGGGTTATGGTTTGGACAGACTGTCATCATCTGTTAAGCGAACATTTTATGTTATTTACGACCTTGATGATGAATAAATACATTTAAAAAAAATTTAAGACTACATAGACAGTAACAGATAACTATTATTTAATGGTATTTATGTCATTAGATTACATTTTTAGGTTACAGATTAATAAAAAGTCTTGCAATTGTTTTCCAGAACACAGCTGAACATATTTTGCTTTGTTCTTATTGAATTTATAGAGCTTTAATCATCAGATGTTGAAACATGAATCATTTTGTGATGCAACTATTTCAGTGTTTCAAAAAACCTCACTTCTACCATCACTAGTGTAGCCTCAGCAGTAGCCTACAAATAAATAAATGTAGTCTGTCATTATGATTGATAAAAAAAGTATATTGTCTAGTATGCAATTCTTGTTACTAGACTGTCCGTATTCCTGTGTGTGCAATAATAAATATTCAAAACAATTTTTCCATATGGATTTTATAATCATTGTAGCAAATTAGCTCAAAAGGGAAATTTATATAAATAATTACAATTAATTATGATTAATTACAATTATTTATATCAGCTGCCAGTAGTAACTGTAGCAGAATTAAATTGCCATCAACTAATCTGTTCGTCCAGCGAACATTCAGTGTAAGTTCATTTCAACTATAGGAAAGGATATTTTCGTGGCCACAGAAAATACTTTTATACAGTATTAATGCATTAGAGCATGTAGCGAGGATCAAAATCATAAAAGGACATTAATTCATACTGGTACAAAATGTATAGCCTGAATGCACTGTAAACCGCTTCGGATAAAAGCGTCTGCTAAATAACAAAATTTAAATATAATTATTAATTTGCAAGGCAGCATCAGAAACTAGTCTAACAAACAAACAAACAATCACTCATACATGGGGAAAGGGCAAATGAGACTGAATGAATGAAACTGTTAGAGAAACAGGGAATGAAGCTATGAAAAGAGTCAGTTAACCACCTGAGTGAAGCCATCAGCGCCGTTTATAAAAAAACAAAAGCTTAAAAATAAAGGTGCTTCACGATGCCATAGAATAACCTTTTTGACTAAATGGTTCCATAAAGAACCTTCAACATCTGAAGAACCGTTCTGTATCACAAATGGTTCTTTGTGGCGAAATAAGGTTCTTCAGATTACTAAAGGTTAAGAAAGAGATGGTTCTTTAAAGCACCTTTGACTGAATGGTTCTTTGTGGAACCAAAGATGGTTCTTCTATGGCATCGCTTCAAGAACCTTTTGAAGCACCTTTATTTTTAAGAGTGTAGAACGGGGTCTACAGCTTATACTAAACCTCTGTTACTTGCATTGCCTTGGTCGTTGACGAGTGTCCGGATGCAGTCTCAACGATAAGAAAGAAAAATCAAATTGAACATCCTGTAATTTCAAGGTTTTGGACTTGCAATCTTGTTCTTCCGGGTTTGAAGAGTGATAAACTCCAAAGATGTTCTGACTCGATGATGATTGGGAGTTTCTTCCCAGTGGAAAGTAGAAAAGAGCTAAGAGAGACATCAGCTGAGATCCAATGATTGTTGGTGAATGTAAAGACAAGGCCGAAGCCTAGTGCATACTTAAGATTTGCAGAAGCGTTCTAGCTCACATCCTCGTCTTCTCAGAATCTAACAGAAGCACAGACTAACTGAGGCGGGTCACTGATGTGAGAGCTTTATCTCCTATTGAGCTCACACCTCCGGGAGGTCACAGAGCCAATGGTGACTTTCACTTTTGGAGGGAAAGTTTACGACTCTTTGTCTTAGAGCATGGTATTTTGCATATGTAATTTGATTGGGTATTGATGCAAAAACTACTAAAGATTCTTAGAACACTAATATATTGCCTATGTACCAACATATAATATACACTCTCATTTAGATCATAAGAAGACAAATTCATAGATACTAAACAAGGTATATGTAAGGTTACATGAATGAGTGGATCTATCATAAGCATGCATAAAACATTATACAATACAAAAGACAATATACAAGAACAGTAACAACATACACAATGACCTGAAGTATATGTGTGTTCATTCAAAGAAAGGTTTTCCTATGAATTAATTAGAGAAGAGTCAATTTTTATGGGCATTATGTGTCTGTTTTAGAGAGACTTGAGTAAGAGATGATTCTCTCTACATACTTTTAGGTCGTAAAAGTTTATCTGATCTGGCTGAGGGGTCCTGGTTGCCATGGTAACCAGGAGCCTGGGGTCACTCCCATACATGCTGGCACCCAGTATGTTTATTGGGTGAGGGGTCTGTGATTATTTGTTAATCTAATGAATAATTGATTTGTTAAAGCTAATGAACAAATGTGTGTCTGGTTGGTCCAAGTGCTACATCATATTTATAATTGCCTAACCATTGCTGTCCATGTATCTTTATTTATTTTTTAATTGTTTTATCTAAGTGGTACGTCTTTTATTTGCGACGTTACATTATTCCAAAGATTAAAGGTACACTATGTAACTTTTGATGCTCTAGTGGTTAATAAACAAAACTGCATGTGTCTTGCAGAAGAATATCGTAGTTGGACCTACTTCGCTCTGTTTATGTATATGACTAGTCACACATGATTATCAAGTACTATACAAAAAAAAAAAAAGAAAAAAAAAAAAAAAAAAAAAGATTAGGCTAATGGGAAACTAAAAATATGAAGGTTTTGAAGGAAGTTTTACACCCCAGGCTGTCATGGTGACTGAGACCAATTATTTCCAGCGCGACTGTTATTCGGTCGAGACCCTCAGCATCATTATTGATCTAGATAACGTTCGCATCTCGTGTGGATTTTTTCTGCAGTCACAAACAATGATTAAAACAAAGTCTGCAAGTGAATGAAGTGACAACCCTTATTCACAAATTGATTCTCATTCCAATGTCATCTTCTTATTCCCTTGTCCTCTTAATATGTTCCACATCCAAATCGATTTCCAGAAGGAGTACTATAGTATGGGTGTTATAGCTACATCAGAGCCGAGAGAAATCAACGTACGTAGCGGGATCAATATCAGACCTTGATTATATATCACAGAATGACTAGGGTTGGATTCAAATGCTGGTCACACGACCTAAAAGCTCTTGCTCGCTGCCTCAGATAGTGATTGCTGCTGGCAGAGTGGCCTGCCGCTGTGTTTATTCCTGAGATTTCAGGCTGAGTGTTTAAGCATGACAGCCAATGTACGATACATTCAATTAACTGGGACTAAGTGAAACATTACTCACCTCCTTTTCACCTTTTAGAGAGGATTTTTCACGAGCATCTCCTTAAATGTAGCAAACAGAGTTTTAATGTTGCAAAATGTTTGAATGCCTGTCCCGAGAGATATTTAACACCACTATTACATTTCTGAACCGCTTTAAGCAAACACGTAAGTGTTCAACATGGCCAGCAGGCTCCAGTTTAGCTTTCAGGTTACATGGCTACATGCCACATAAATAAATAAATATGTGTACAGTAAATATTGATTTGAACTGAAATAATTTATCCCATAGCTTCCTCTAAGACAAAAATAGTCCATTACAATCAGCCTAGCAACAAGACAAACATTATTACAATAACATTAATACTAAAATCCACTGAGGTTATATTCAGTACAAACAATAACTGAGGCAAAATTATGGAAGTTCCGGAAGTATTTTTGCCATACAGATTTTTTTTTTAAGTGCCTCACAAGCCATGAACCAAACCAACCAGCTATAAGGAATTACAGCATTGCAAATTTTGATTTGAAGGAAAAATCTATTTGAAAATTGGACAAAAATTAAAAGGTTCAAGACTCTGTAATTAATGGATTTAAAAAGGGAAAGATCTACAATCCCATGAAGCTTTGCGAACAACGTGGACTTAAAATCAGTGGATATCTATCAATATTTGGTGTTGCATATTTGTTTGAGTGTTTCTTTTGGCACAATTTGCTTGTTGCAGTTCTCTGATTGGTGGAGATTTCTCTGTAGAATCATAAGTAATCTAGTTTTTCCAGGAATTCAGGTTAAACACTTATCATTTAAAAATAAGTTTTGAGTTCTGATTTATTTATAAAGCACACTTAAAAGCAATCTTGGTCGACCAATGTGCTGTACTTGAGTAATATACAAACGCAGTTAAGAAAGGTTAAAAGAGCAAGAGAAAAGATGAGTTTTTAACATGGATTTGAAATCAGAAAAATAAGTTGAAATAATGTGGGCTGATGGGCTTCAACAAAAGCATATACCATTGATTAACCTTGTAGCTCACAATACAGTAGGTCTAAAGGCTTGTAAGTTATTATTGTTAAAATCAATTATCCTATTGAAAATGAATAGGATTTTTACTTTCCAAACAGACTGTCTCACTCTAATTTAAAATATCAGACCATGGAATGCCACTAATGACCAATCAGAATTAAGTACTCCAGAGCACCCACTTCATTGCTGACCTTTAACATATCAGAAAATTCATCACATTCCAACGTCCTTTGTTTTTATACAGAATAATTTAAAATCGAACAACTTTCCTGTCAATAAAAAATGAATTTTCACTAAAATACCTTCCAGTTCAACACATTTTTGCTAAGTTCTTGAAATTGCACATTGTATTCGTCATTCAGCATGACAACAGTGGCCAACTAGCTGTCTAAATATCTTTTTGATTGTTTAATATTGTTTAATAAAGTGCTGTGTATTCCTTGTTAATTCCCCATCTTGCCCCCGGCTGGCATAAAAACCATTTCTGTTTTGTAACATGTAATCCACTTTGATTATTATTATGATTAAATGCTGCAGTTATAATTTAAACTCTTCCCATGGACCTTATTAGAATATTAATCCTAGATGTGCACTGCATAATAAGCAGCCTTTGACATCTCATGAATTTTAAGGCATAAGTGGTCAGTGATTTGGCCGGGGAAAGGGAGAGATGTGCATAAGATACACTCTCGGGACGTGCCATATATCACCTATTAATTAGAGAATTAGCATTAATGCCCGCAGCTCCGAGTCAAGTACGTTTAGTCCTTGTATCTAAGCTATCCAGGAACCAAATCTGGGCTCTCTAATGACATATAATACCTTGTTTTTTCCCATTTTGCCTGAATTCTGGTGCTATCCAGGTGAATATGCAAATCTAATGCAGATTTCTATGCCCATGACCGTCCTTGCCATATGTACAGCAACTTAAATCACCTACATAACTGCATATATTTAAGTGCTAGAGAGAAACATTTACATTTAAGGGACTCTTATCCAATACTCTAGCATTTGACACCAACAACAAGCCACAGATGCAACAGTTACCACTTGGGGGAGCCCAAGACCTTTTTCTCTCTTCTCCTCCCTGTATGAATCTCCCCATCACTCCATCCCTCATGCTGGACGGCTCTCACAGCTGGCCTCTCCCTTGCAATATTAATGCCCTGTCTTCTTTGTTTTGAAACTTTAGTCCAGATCAGATATGCACCATGTTGATTGCCTGCCTGGATGATCGGCTTTGATTCTGCCAGGTTCACAGACTCAAGGCAATCATTTACACCCTGAGTTATTAGACAGAACACTTTCTCTGATTTTGTGTGGCTCTGAGGATCTAATGAATTCAAAAGTGAGCTTCGGCAGGAGCTGACGGAGATCTTGTCTGATTAAAAAAATTATGTGTGTTGTCAGAGAAGGGCAAAGAGGAAGGGAGGGCTGCGTGGTACACGGTTGCAGATACTGGAAATGCTGGCTAACATTGCTAGGGGTTTTACTGGTGACTAGAATTCAGACGGGCGCTAGATGAACAGTCCTTGACCTCCTAAAATGTCTTTTTATAGGTCACTTCCTCAGGTCAGGGCGTAAATATGATTATAGTACCTCCCTGAAAAGAAATCCATTGGTTGGATCTTTCACCTCATTATGAGGCAAATTGCCTCGCATTTCGAGGCAGAAAGAAATAGAGGGAGATGATATCAGAAGACAGAAACGGAACGAGAGAGAGAGCTTCCCTGAGTGGAAGCATGTGGGGTTTTATCTCATGATTTATCTCAGTGTTGAAAGGCAATTATACATGTGACACTGGCTCAGAGGAAGTGTGCACTTTAATTTGTGTGAAACAGTCATGCCATTATGTGTTCATGTCAGATGTATAAATCACAGTCTGCATATATTGGCTGAGTTCAGAAGCACAGGCTTTTTTTTAGGTACACAGACAAGAATCAATCCTTATTGGCGATTTAGCCCTCAAAGTGATTTGTCTACAGTCTTACATTTAACTTCCACACTCACAAGTGGTACAAACAACTGACATGAAAGCTGGAAAATGCTCATCGATATTCTACATGAAGACTTTCAAACACAGAGTGCTACTTATGCAGGTTTAGTGTTATAGCTATGCCAACATTCTACAGAATCTGCACCGCTTTAGCTAAAACGCCGGGTTAAGGATCACAAACAGAGACAGTGGTGCATGAAAGCAATTTCCCTTCATCGGCTGTGATATGTTTTATGTCAAGGACCAAACAAGCACGCAGACCTCTAAACACATGTGCACACCTCCTTGTAAAAAGTGATGGGGTGATTAAACGCATAGAGATAGAGGGAGGATTTTTGAAACTTCAGCTGCAGTCATGACTCCTGTGGGTGATAAAGTTTAACTAGACTAGACACTGTGTTTACATACAAATAAATACTTATATATGTATTATTATATACCAGTCATACATACTAAGTATAATGATGCATGCATTTCTAAGCTGATAGATAGATAGATAGATAGATAGATAGATAGATAGATAGATAGATAGATGATAGATAGATTACAAATGTCTAAATAAAAGAGCTGACGACTGGCATTTTATGTAAGATTATATGATCTGGCAAGTCTGTGGCATTATGACAGAGGGCACAATGCATTAAAATCTATTACATTAAAAATCCAATCCATTATGAGGTTGTTACCATGGAAAAATGCAATTCCATGCAGAAGGAAGCATTCCAAAGTATTTCGATTTCGATTTGAGTTTCGCCTCTTGTCAGTTCCACAGCAACAATTTCAAACTTGTAATAAAATTGCAGCACTCTTTCCATACTATTTAGATTAGCTGGCGTTATCTGAAGAGTAAGAAGCATAAGGCTCTTACCTTAACAAAACAGACTCCTGTGCTCTTCTGAGAGCATGTCATCCTCATGGAAGTACGACGCTGGCTTCTGTACTCGCCTCTTGGCAGCGCTCAGATTCCAAGACTGACTGCAGTTGTGTGTGAGACTCCAGCTGCCTCTCTCTCTCTCCCTCCCTCGCTCACACATAAAGCCCTCTCTCTCTCCTGCTCTATCCTTTCTTTCTTGCTCTGCTGGACAAGGATGCAGTTTGCAGAGGGGAACAGGCTCTGATTGGTTGCCATTCATAAGATTGTGATTGGGGATGGAGTTGACTGGGAGGAGGGAGCGAGGGGAGAGAGACCAGTGTTGGCTACAGACCAGGGCATTGAAATGAGGACAGTGGGTTTAACACAGCAGGCATGATGACTTTCAAGAATTAAATCTTGGAATAAAAACATTGGTAAAGGCCAGGAACCCGAGGCATATCCGTGACACGCTTAAAATGGCAAATCTTAAATCAGCCTAACAAAGGTTTTTGTAGGGCCAGTTGTTTTCATCGCACACATAAGCACAGATATAACTGTCAGATTTTTCTGCTGAACACATAAATCAGATCACTCAGTAGAGCTGGCAGTCTTTCTCAACAAAAGGAGTTCCATGCAGCAAAGAACACAGAGAGAGTAATACATTCATAGAAATTAAAAAGAAACAAAGAATATATCAATATCTAAATAAAAAATAGGGATTTTGGAAAATGAAAATCTTATATTTCATATACAATACTTCTGTTGTATGTTCAGATGGTGAAAAATGATCATTTAAAACTGATTTATAAACCAAATTATGTTTTGGTGCCAAAAGGTTGGACCTCAGGGGGAAACAATGTAATGCATGATATTACTCATTTGATATTTAGTGAAATCATTTATAATTTTTTTTCTAACACAACAACAATGGGGGTAATATATAATATAGAGGTAATATCAGTAAATATATTAACTTCCATTCAGCTCTGTAAGTTTCACTCACTTTCGTATAACAAAATTGCATATAATTCTATATAATTCCATAATTCCACTTATACTATAGTTTGAGGTCAGTAGGATGTTAAGATTATTTATTTATTAAAAATAAATGAAAACTTTTGTTCAACAAGGATACATTAAACTCATCAAATGTGACAATAAAGACATGTATAATGTTGCAAAAGCTTTTTATACAAATGAAGGCTGTTTTTTTTTAGACCTTTTTATTAATTAAGATGGAGGTCTGAAATAAACTATACAATAGAAAGTCATTTTAAATTTTAATAATATTTCACAATATTAATGTTTTATTGTGTTTTTAATCCAATAAATGCAACCTTAAAACATATAGACTTTCAAACACAATAAAACATCTCACCAACCCCAGACTTTTAAATGGTATACAATCAAACAATACATGTACTATACAAAGTGTAGAAAATTACCATGTAAAACATGTATTTGTACAGTAGGTATGGTATTTTGGTGCAAAGCCAGATAATTTAAGCCAAATATTATTTAAGAAAAAAGCAAACAAACAAAAAATGGCCTTTACTTATGCAATCTCAGGCATGTATACTATGATGGGACTGTAAGTCGCTTTGGATAAAATATATGTATGCATAAATGTAAAATGTAAACTAAATATGTGTGCAATGATATAATTTAAAATATATCACAGCTGTGCATTTCTAGCCTAAAATATATGAGGATATAACATATTGTGGTTATATGTGTCTGTGTAGATGTTCTCCAACTACATACAGTGTAATTCATACAGAACCACATATTTCACTCTCTTTGTATGACAAAACTGGTTACTTTTCACATACAAGTCCTCGTTTGATGTAAGCATGCAGGTCAGATGCGTTGTTCACTGTGGATAAGTGCTGGAGATGAGAGCGCATATAAAAGATTCTGACTCTCTCTGAGCTAGAAAGAGCCAAGGTGGGGATGGCAAATCTTTTCATTTGAGCCCCGCTTTGATGTGCTATATGAGGTGGATCAAAGACCACACTGATGTGCCTATTTATGTTGGGAGAAATTCCAGTCAATGTATTGCAAAAAGAATAAACACATACGTTTTGTAATGTGCCACATGAGCTAAGAAGAATGTTTATTTTGACTTTTTTTCGAAGTCTCATCATGTTCGAAAGAACAGTTTGCATTTTCAGTTGAGCTAATATATGTGTATGAATTAGTTTTAGTGGTTAGTTTAATTTGATCTCAATTTTTACAATAACTTATGTTTTTGTGTTACTCTGCGCAGTTTGCAATTATAAGAATACTTGTGCGCTTTTGAGGGCAGACAAACTACAGTGTAACTGATGTAATATCTGATTCAAAATGAACCTTGCTTCATCTTTGATTGAACATTGATTGAACCTTACCCAAGTGCCATATCAATTCAATAGATCTCTTAACAACAGTATTTGTTCCCATGCCTTCAATATGCCAGTTGTAGTCTCAAGGCCATGATACAATTATTGCCTTGCAGTTGAAGAAAAAATGTGGAAACCACTTTTTTAAGGATTTTTTTTTTTATTAATAGAAGATCAATAGATTAAAGAAAATACAAGTGTTGATTTAAATTTTTTGTTCTTTTGCATCCTTGAAGAAGCATTACTTTCTTTCAAAATAATATCAAATAAAATTAAATAATCCCAAATGGTAGTGTACTATATACATAGCTTATGTTTTGTAAAATCCCTGATCATTTCAGCCCACCCACTACAGTTGTTGTTGCATATTTGAGCATGGATTGCATCGCGGACCTGCCACAATGTACTAAAAGTATGGAGCACTGCCAGCTACTGTTTTGGTCCCAACAGTAAACCTGCAACCCATGAATAAGTGTTGTTACTCATTTCAGATGTGAAGAGGGTGATGCATAAGACTCTTAAACGTACCTTAGGAAAAAAATGGCCTCTTTAGTTATGTAGTTCTAAAGGTTACAGAGAGAGTGGAATTTTGTGAATAAATGGTGGAAAAAATAAATTTTCAGGGGGAATTTTTTTTTAATGTTTATCAGATATTTGTGGGAAAATATGGTACTTAAAATCTGTGATGCCTTCCAAGTAATACACACTTTCAAATGTGTCTCAAACATCTGCTTAATTGGTGCCAGTTATCATTTTTTTAATGCATTACAAAAAAAGGTATATTTAAAAAAGTAAACTTACTTAACTTTGTATTTATTGGATATATATTCAATATATTTTCTGAAACGTCTCTGTATTTACCTATTCACATATCTTTGCAGAAAGCCTTGCCTGTTTAAATCAGCTCAAAGTCACAAGTGTACAACTGTCTCCTCTTACAGAAACTCCAGTTCATATTTATTTTCAGTGCAGTCTGAAATTTAAATCGCTTTCATTAGTTGTTAGGACAACATTGCAACTGAGAGATTCTAGAAACCTCTAAAGATCTGATTGTCCTGGATGTCAATAATCATTAGTTTTAAATATATTTTGAAGAAGACTGGTGCATTGTTGGGGAAGCTACTTTTTAAACATGTAGCTTTATATCTAAATAGACATTTGTCTAAATTGATAACTTAAAGGGATAGTTCACCAGAAATGAAAATGTTGTCCTCATTTACATAAACCTGTATGAGTTTCTTTCTTATGTTGAATGTAAAAGAAGATATTTTGAAGAATGCTGGTTATCAAAAAGTTGATGGTCCCCATTGACTTCCATAGTATTTCTTTCCCTATTATTTCCCTCTGTATTCCCTAGTATTTCTATATTATTTTGTGTTCAACATAAGAAATAAACTTATACAGGTTTGTAACGACATGAGGGTCAGTAAATGATGACAAAATTTTTATTTTTGGATGAACTGTTCTTTTAAAGACCCAAGATGCCACACAGAAACTCAAATCAGTGAATTGGTTCAAGTTTCATAACCTGTTCAGATGAATCGGTTCTCTTGATTGAATCAGACTTAAGGAGAACTGGTTTGGAAGAAAAAAAAATTACTTGTCACAAAGAACATTTTAATAATCTAAAGAACCTTTTTTTCCACTATAAACAACCATTTGTACTGAAAGGAACCATGGATGTTAAAGGTTCTTCATGGAAGCATAGATGCCAATCAATAACTTTTATTTTTTTAATGTACTGGAAAGGCATTATCTTAAAAACAACTGAAATACTGTAATGCTACTGGACAAGGTTAAGTTTTAGTTAAGTACTTTCAGTTAGGCTAGTTAATTCTTAACACTGGTTTGATGTAACTAGCTAATTTTCTCTTGGAAGTGCTGTCACAGCAGAAACATGCTAGATGATACCAATAACTGGCGACAGATGGATGGTGAATGAAATGTTAATGGATTCAAACTCCTTACCCCATGTCTGGGCACCATTACAGAGATAGCAAAGTGAAAACATCAACTGCAAAAATGATTGAATGTCATAGTTAAAAGTCAAAGTAAAGACAAAATGTGTAGAGAAAACAGAAGCAACATAATAACTATATTCCTTCTTATTTTGACGCTTGGCATATTGCATCAATGCATGTGTTATTTCATACAATGCCTCCTCCTTTTCCTCCTGACAGTACCACGCCTCCACCTCCTTGTCTTTCTCCCTGCGTGCCTTCCCTTACATTACTCTTGGCCAGTATTCCTGCCAAGACTAATGATTGCACATGGACAGTTTTTTTCACACCCATGGACCTGTTAGCATTTCTAGCCAATGCAGAAATATTCAGTGCTTTCATCATATGAGCATTCTAAGTCATGCTTCTTGCACCTTTTGTAGTGTTTTGCAATCTCATTGTAACCACATCAATATTGTAAGCAAACTCACAAACAGCTTCACTAACACTTTGTGACAAATGCACTAAATTATAGGGCGCTAAGTGTAACCTGACTAATTTCATGGACTGAATTAATTAATCATTACACTTTAATGCATTTCGAACACAGAAAGACAAAGGCAGTTGCATTTTGTCAGCAGAAATGTGAAGTCAGTGCTTCATTTTGTGCATAAATCTCATTTTGTACATTAAATTCCTTTCATTTCATGCACATAATGCTGAATGTACTTTTGTGGATAACAGAAAAAAAAGCCTTTTTTGAACAAAAATACCAATTACATCACAGAATGCTCAGTCTTTAAAATGAGATACATATTTCATTCATTAAAGGGGTTGTCTGTATTATTAGGCCCGCAAGATGATATTGTACTTTCCAATTCATGATTCAAAATTTCACAAAATGCATTTTGTGCATGAAATGATTGTTCTGTAAATTATTTTTTTGATGCCAAAGACCCCCAAATGTGACCATCTACTTGTGAGGAACCCCTTTCCTAAAATGTATAGGCAGATATATATTTGTGTGTATAAACTAAAAAAATAAAAAATAAGTAAAATATTATCTAAAAAAAAAATACTTAAACTGACAAGTATTATGATTAATCAGATATAACCGATAATAATGCGAAATTCTTATTATTTCTATTATTTTCTTACATTTTCAAGCATTTTTACTCTACCTCTTTCATGGAAGAAATACATACAGTATATGCCAGATCATAGTAGCCTGCTGCATCCAAGAACTCAAAAACTGACTGTATGAACAAGATCTGGACTTGCAGTATGCAAATTGAATTCAACACAGATTTTATGGCCACATTTGCTCCATTACCCAATTAACCTTTATGGAACTGGACGTTAAAACAACACAGACAGCACATGCAAATAAACAGTGTTGCCAGTAGCGCAGTTCATTCTCTTTGAATCCCCCCATGATGCCGTTTAAACACTACCTTAATCATTCTTACAGCCCAACATTATATTTCTAAAAAATCAATAGCCTTGATTTATCAGTTTGAAACTGAGCAGAAATGGAAATTAATGCTCTCATGTGATGCTTAGCTTTTCTCATCAACAGGTTGTGGTGGCTTTGCATAATAAATTGCAGGGCTTAGCAGACATGGCCAATTGATTAGAAAATTAAGAGGCGTTCGGTTATGTGTGCACAGACAAAGGTGGGTTTGGCGCCTGGCAATAGCTGTCGAAGAGTTTGACTGATTGTTCTTATTAGTGAATTTCAGTCACGTAGCACGATTTATCAGCACCGCTGTAGCATCCTGCTGACAGGACCTCTTCCTCTCCAGAAACACAGCATTAGCGGTGGATCTGCACCTCAGTCTGACTCACCCTGTCTCTCCCTCCTGCAGGGCCTCACGTGAGGCGAACAGACTGAATGAATGCTGCTGCCAGAATACTTCTGCTCCATTCCCATATCCATGCCATAACGTTTGCCGTCTGAAAGGTATTTCATTATTTAGTATGAACAGCCAATTACAGATGTAAATTCCTAAATTAATCTCATGAGCATTGGACTGCATTACGTTTGCCGCTTAAATTTGACATTTCATGCCGGGGCTTAATTATATAAGAATCTGAGGCAATCCTTTCACCGCAAAGGAACCCCACTAAACGCCCAATACCCCATTGATTGAAATGATAATTGTCTGTTTGCAGAAAGAGCCCAGGTGCAGTGACATTCTGCTGGTTTACCATGAGCATCAGAATTGCCCAACCAAGGCAGTGCTCCAGCTGACAGGCCTGGTGAGGAAATTACTAACACTTGAGCAACAGATGGCTTTGGCCTCCACACAGTCTGAGTGGCCATCACGGATGCTCCATTTGGGAGGGTTTTGGAGGAATTCGCTCTGTGCCGCCAGCACTGGCTTTCTAATACACACTGTGGTTACAGTTTCATCAGCGAGGGGTACAGTAATTTGATAACACATCTAGTTGATGTTGTTGAAGATATGGTGGAATAATGCAACGCTTTATCAGTAATATACTAAGATATAAAGTGTTGCCGTTCAATCGTAATTCCACAGTAGGCAATGAATTACGAATAATGAGTTAGGCAATACAATATGTATTTTCCCTGAAACTACTGGAAAATGTTTGCAAGAGATGAAAGGGCCTGGTAGACTCTTTTTACTCCCGTAATCGGATATATTTCTGAGTGACACAGGATACTCAACCAGCAAAAAATATAGAGCTGAACTGTCTGCAATTGATTGAATCATGAAAAGTGGGCTTACTTACCAGAATGGAACCAGGTGGTTGGAGCGGAGGGTTTGAAAAGGATTGGTGATGTCAGCTAAAAGGATCATGATTCAGAGGTGAAATAAGTTGTAACATTTTTATGAAAGATTACGAAGACAAGCAGTTTTTCTTTAGAAGAACGTACACTGATGAATCATACACAATAAGACCTGGTGTGTGTATTAGGAAAATAAATAAGATCAAGTTCGTGTTGCCTTCCAGTATTGCTGTTTGTTTATGGACCCTGAAGGTAGTGCAGTACTGGGGACTTTTAATTTTAACACAGGTAGAATATCTGAATGAATGGAGAATGGTGATTTATGGAAAAACCTGTAAGCCAGCCTTTCTTAAACAATTTAAATGGGGAAGGAACTTTACTTTTCATTTAGGTAAGTTGGTTGCAACCAGGGAATTTTTTATCTCAAGAAACTCCTAATTTGCTGCTTATTAATAGTTTGTAAGGTAGTTGTTAAGTTTAGGTATTGAGTAGGATTAGGGATGTAGAATATGTGCTTTATAAGTACTAATAAACAGCCAATATGTTAATAATAGGCATGCTAATAAGAAACTGAGAATTGGTCCCTATACTAAAGTGTTACCCAGTATTGTTCAAAAGTTTGGAGTTGGTAAACTGTATATGTAAATATGTATGTATATGTTTATTTAAATATTTTATGACATTTGAATTATATATATAAAACTATACTAGTTTTACTAGTATCAAGTATGTGACAATGAGTGTGAAGCTTGAGGTTATGTGTGGTATTCAGTGGGGTGAATTGCTTGTCATTTGTGTGACATTTACCAGTATAAAGTGTAGGGCAATCTGAGTGTACTGTGTTTTACTCAAGCTGCAGTAAAGACATAGTGTTTAAAGTTGTAGTATAGGCACAATCTCTGCCCTTGTAGGGTAATGTGAGCTGTGTGTAATGTAAGTGATTAAATCAAGCGTCTCTCTTAGTGGTCGATCAATCCTCTCTAGTTTGCCCAGCCTTGAATCTGATGCTAATGGCTATTTTTGTCAGATAATGTCTACCGCTGTTTTTTTATAGTTCAGGGGTGATGGTTTGTGTCCATCTATTGATGCGCTCACTCTCAGCACTCTTACGTTTTGCAGATACAGGTACTTCATGGCAGAAAAAAAGAGCGGTATCAGTACAGTATATAAAATGATCTGATGGATTTTTATGGAGGACACTATGTCTTACGCTCATTGGAAAAATTCCCTGCCGTTTCCAGGTGAAATACATTTTAGTAAAATACCAACAACTTTCAGTCATTTTTGCACACATTATGATTACAGGGCCATAATACTGATACAATAATGTATTTCCTTGTACAGTGCTATGATTACCATAGTGCATGATTTGTAGATTGTACATTTTCATGTTTGCATCACATCACCAGCTCCATATGTATGGCTTTTCTGGTGGAGTAAGCTTGCTTGGTAGCTCACCTGGTACAGCACTGGCATGGTATGGCATGGTTGCTTTTTAGTAAATATGTTTTTATCACATGTTTATAGAATATTGCGGTATTTATTACAAATAATTGATGTGGACATGATTATAATTTTTTAAATAATGTGCCCTCATAATCTGTAATCAAAATAACTTCACTAACTACTATAACTACTAATAACTCTCCCTTGCAACAACATTATCTTCTCTGATGACATGCTCACTGGTGTGAGGACGGGACAATGACCTCTCCACTCCAGCAAACTCACTCACATGAGATTGCAGCAATCTGTTAATGTCATGCATCGCCATTTCCAGGTTCAAGCGCTCTATAAGATGCACAAGTAAACAACAAACTATGCTAATATACACTCATGGTGTGCTGTAATACTACCGAAAACTCATGATCATACATTCATACTGAAATCTCCATTGGACAGACAGTTATTCATCTTTTATGAATTGTTTAAATATTGGTGTCCGGGATGCAGTGAGTATGGCGACTGTAGTGTACACCGTGAGTTTTTAAAAGCTTAGCTTAGCTAAAACAGTGCTCATAAATTGCCATTGAGATAGTATTATCAACTGAAACAAGTAGAGGATTGGACCGAAAACAGTATTCCTTACGTCACAACTTAAGCAGATAACAAACCACACAAATCCAATCAATTTCCAATGGACAAAATAGACAATTCCCCGCCCCACATTGTTTTTTGTTTGTTTTTTTTTCATTCGAGAAGTTGTTTCACTCAGATATATGTTACAATTGGGAAAAAAAGTAGATCACAACTTCCATTTTGTACCAACTTTACCACTATTGGTTAGGTTTATGGTCGTTTTTTATTTTTTTATAATATACTGCATGACCGATCACCACGTTCACACCACATTCATCTGTTTTGGATGAAATTTAGCTTGCTTTTAGTGCCACTTACTTTGAAAAATACCTTGAACATAGGCACATTGTTTCAATAATGAACCTGGGTTGTTATTACAGTAGCTCTCATTTAATACGAAACCACTTTAAGAAACCATTCAATGTTTTGTAATATGCGATATGACACTTTTGCTCATGACAATAAATGTTACAGCTGAGAATAAGTAAAAATTACATAAAATATTTATTGTTCAGTTATTGTGATATTTAGGGCAATTTCAAAATTAACACTTGTTGAACACATTCATAACTTAATGCCAGTTCTTTCCTAAACCAAATGCCGTTTTTTTTTTTTTTTTTTTTTTTTTTTTTTTTTTTTGTTTTTTTTTTTTTTTTTTTTTTTTTTTTTTTTTTTTTTTTTTTCTTGTAGAAACTATAATTAGAAGAACACACTCAGTGAACACAGCACACAAATAATGTAATAATTTGCATCAGTTCACCTGCTCATGTGGAGTTGGAATTATGTCAACAGAGATTCTCCATGGTATCGCACACGCCTTTGTTTTGAATCCAGAATACAATCCCATCAGATGCTACGGCTGATTTGAGAGTTCAGAGAATTCTGGTCATAGACACACGACCAGGGATTATAGTATGTGTACAGCTTAAGGTTAAGGTGGGCCACACATGGGAGTGAAGAAAAAGCTGCATGTGTGAATTTGTGAGAACTCCAAGGGCGCTAAGGCAGATAATCCCTCTGTGGTTTTTCCACTGGTTCTCAGAACCATGAAAAATCTTTCAATCTTTCAGGGAGTCACTGGGAGTTTTCATGCTCTCCCGGTTGGTGGCGGGGTGGTGCAGCCTGGCAATCACAACATAGCCCACTTACACCAGGTGCTCTGGGGGATATTGTGCACATCTGCTGTGCAGCATACCTTGCCTTTGCCCTAAGCGTCCTTGTGACGAGAGGGGCGGGGCGTTCCCGGCCGAGAGCCAGCGTGCGCGCAACACGGAATCAGGCGGTGAAGCAATTGATAATGAGCGGACACCTGCACCACTCAGCCGGTCTCGAGTCCACGGGCCTGGCTCTCTCATCCGTTGAGACTTGAGACCGGGCCGAGTGAGCTGTGAGGGAGTTTGTGCAGGTGTCGATCATTAAATATTCTATAAGCCTTCCACAACTTTACTCTCCCCCAGCGGGGCCTCCCCCCGCCCTCCGTTCCCACTGCTCTTCTGCCCCCCTCCGCCCCCCCCCCCCTCTTCTCTCGACCTAGTCCTTCACTGCTTTGCCGGATTGGTGGTGGTTTGGCTCTCATGCAAAATGCGGAGGATGTCTGCTTTGGAAGATGCATCTGGAGTTTTGAAGGGGCGGTGGACGGGTTACCTACTCTAGTACCTACTCTAGTGTGATTACAACAAGGTCAGACCCATCTTCATGGGTTGTGGAGGTCGCCCAAATGCATCTGTAGTCATCTGTTCCTTAGCATTCCCAGCCTTCTAGACAAGGTTATTTTGTCAGTCATTGCGTAGGATGATAAAAAGCCTGTCCTCACTTAAAGCGAACCACGGGCTCTGCCAGCAATTCTTGCCCCCATTATTATGAGAGATTCCTCTGAGATAGAATGAAATCTTTCGTTATTGACCTTTTCAGTCTCAGAATGTTCTATGGCATTCGCCGTGTTGTGATGTTTTCTTGAAGGCGCTTCAGATGCTCTCCGGCTAAGCTGAGGTGTTGGAGGTCAGGATGGAAAGCCACGTTATCTTCTCCAAGGCTGTAATTTATGTGTCTTTGTCCTTAGCAATATATAATCCTCATTTACAGAGGGTTTTCATGGAGAGCTTCAGTAGATCGAAGCTAGATGGCAGATAATGTCTGCTTATTCTTGTGCTTGTTATCGTAATTGCGGATCAAAGTGACATAGGGTCAATAGAACATAGGAGTGTCATTTATAAAGAAATAAAATCTAAAACACACATGGCAAGTTCTTAGAAATGTAGTCTTTTTGTTCATTTAGATTTAATGTGGTTTTGAAAATTGTTTAAACTTTTTTCAAGAAAAGTTCAATTTGATAACTTAAAAATTCATGTTTTAAACATTGTAACAACCTAGTAGTATAGTTTTTGTCAATAATGAATACAATGTTATATATATATATATATATATTTTTGTTTTTTTTTGTAGTTTTTTTTATAATCACTAAATTGAATTCTTAAATATCATTAAATATTTTGGGGAGGCATACCACATGACATTTTACAACCTTGTCTAGTCAGAAAAATCCTAAATTATCTGATATTTTAAGAGACTCTGACACAGTCATGAGGGTCCTCTCTATGATAACATTTGCTGTTTTATGCTTTTTTTACTGTTGTCTAAATATTCTTAAGGTTTAATAGAGGACTTATAATGGATAATAGAGGATTACTGTTATTCTTTTCAATAAACTTTTTCTTCATTACCTTTTCAGAACACTTGCATTGCTCTGACATTTATATAAATTAATTGTATATAATTATTTATGCAAAAGTTTTTTGTGGTCCTCGAATCTGATTGGCTGAGAGGTCTTTCCAAGAGATATTCACCCAGTATTGCCACAGGAACCTTTTCACCATTTGTATCACCCTGCTTGCAGCATTTCTCAGAGCGGGTGTCATGGCAGACGCCCAAATCCACCATAATTTTACAAATACTAATTTTGTTATGTTTGAGAATGTACTTGTTTAAACTTCATATTTACGGTTTGTTTATAAAGATAGCTCCTAGTTGAACATTTGCTTTGACGTTTTTGGAGATGTGAGCTCCAGTGCATCAACGGTCGTTCTTCTGGAATTTGCCGCTGGCTCTGATGTCTCTATAGTGGTTAAACATGAGATATAATTTGTTTTGGGTAAATCTAACAGGCGATCTTTGGTCCCATGAATCCATTATTTGTTCCAGAACAAATTGTTTTGGCTGAGGGCAAAGTTTAATGACATTATATTTTTATACATTAAGCTTTAAGCTTTTGTACTTTTGACTGAATTGCTTAGCAACTTTTTATAATGGCAGTTGTTGTTTATTAAATATTATTGTTTAAAAAGTAATATTTTTCATAAGTGAGTTTTTCCTTACGGTATGTTTAAATTCAGCACATGATAGTTATGTACCTACATTTCAATATCTGGTGCATCTTTAGGAATAATAACTTTGAATGTAAAATAAACTGCTTTCAAAATATGGCTTTCCAAAAAAAAAGAATGAAAAAAACATTCGCCTCAAGTTGCCAGTGTGGGATAAACTGAGCTTAGGGAGAGGGTGTTGAGCCACAAGTAGTTAAACTGTGCCACTGATTATGCTGACGTAAAACAGAAAATTTTCATCTCATGCTACATCAAAAGAAGAGAAATTACTTCTTCAAGTCTATGTGTGAGCCTTGTGGGACTGACCATCCATGCCAGGAATTTCCTCACCTGTGGCTCAAGACGCTAGCTCCAGTTCCAGCTCCCCGCGACCCTAATACGGATAAATCAGTTTGGGTAATGCGATGGATGGATGACTTCTTAAAAGTTTTATTTCAATATACAGTTCACAACTTTGAAGGCATTTTTGAATTATTTAAAAATTTCAGAACAAAATAAAGTTTAAATTGAAGAATTAAAAAAAAGGACTGTGACTGACCTTAGAGAACTGGGTTAACAGTACTCAACATCCCACTTACATGTTGCAGGGAAATACAATTTCATAAAAACTTCAATGGCCAATTTTCATAAACAAGTCCTATTTCAAAATTTCAGAACAAAATAAAGTTCAAAACAAAGAACAAAATATGTTTGGTCTAACATTAATGAAATATAATGTACACTGTAAAAAAATGGAACAAGCTATCTACTAAAAAAAAAAAATATGGTAACAATAATACACATAATATTTAGTGTTTAAGGCATGGTTTTTTTTAATGGAATCTACCTGAATAAATCATGTAAAATCTCCTAAATTAATTAATTTAATATTAGTGAAATGTGCTCGTTTATTTTAAGTTGATTCTCAAAAGTCTGTGATTTTGAGTGAGGCCTGTTTGTATTTGACTTTGAGTTATTTTGTACATTTAAAAGACTGTATACAGCCAAACATCTCAAGTAGGAAAATACTTGAGCTATACTGGACAATACTACACTAGCAATAGCAAAGCTACTGCTCATTGAACAAGGCTTAATGCCGTAGATGAGTAGTATCCATAACCATAAGCTCTACTCTTCTGCACAATGGTAACGATTGCACTGCACAATGGAAACTTCAATGTAACAGAGAAAACTCTTTTTTTTTTTTTTCCAAATGTCAAACATAAAGTGGAATATATTAAACTATAGTGTTCCCTTATCAAAAACACATAGAATAGCATTTAAAGGGGTTTATTATGCTCTTTTACAAAGTCTTGGTTTTGTTTTGGGGTTGTACTAGAACAGGCTCTAGGTTGTTCGAAAAACACATTATTTTTCACATATTTTACATTATTAAAACACCTCTCTCCCCAGTCTGGCATGAACGGCTCGAATAGTTCCCATATCAAATTAAGACCCGCCTTCTGAAATACGAAATGTGTTGTGATTGGTTAGCTGGGCCAGTGTGTGTTGTGATTGGCAGCGCTCGGCACCTGGCGGGAAAGACATAAGCCCCCTACCCTAAGTAGACTGCGAGATTTCAGTGTAAATATGGCGTCAATATCAAATCAATTTGAGCGCGATTTAAGCCCGGATTATTGTAACCACTCTAAGTTTGTCTGCATTGGGAAAGCTAAATTGCCTTCGACATAGTGATAACACTCCTTCTCTAGTGCAGCCCAACCAGGTCTCATCACATTTGTCGGTATTTGTGATATCACAAATCACAGAAAATATGCATTGTAGTCCAAACAAGTTGTTCGTTGTAGTTTTTGAAAAGTTTTTGAAAAGAAAGTGCTTCAGATTTCGTTTAAATAAAAAATCTCCTTTTGAAGCTTTTGAAGTTGGACTCTGTGAGCCTTTGGAACTTGGCAGGAATTTTTTTTATGCTCAAACAGAAAAATACAGGACTAATAAAGTTGAAAAAAGTGAAAAAAAAAAAAAAATAACAAAAAGCATATATTAGACCCTTTAATTTCCAAAAATGTACTCTCCATATTCAGCCATATGCAAAGCATGCTGGGAACTAACAATCACCTCTCAAATAAAACTGCAAAATTGAGCTAATTCAATTAAAATAAATAGGTAGCCTTCTTTCCTTTTTTTTTTTTTAGTTTAATCAGCTATCAATTCAAGCCTCAAAATCGGCTTAAGTTACTTTTAAAAAATTCTTTTAAACAGTTTATTGTAAAAATGTCGTCAGTAGTTTCTATACACACTGAACATAATGTATTTAATGAAATATTACCACGCTTATTTTTTAAGTATAACTTAACAAAACCCATGATTATTTTGTTAATGTAGAATTTCAGTAAAATAATACTTTATAATCATAAGAAGGGGTAAGCCACTGGCTCAACTTATCCCAGGAATTTAGGCTCAAATCACCCCACTCCTACCATAAAAAAAAAAAACTTGTATCATCCAGCAGTTTAGAGCTAAAATCAAGCTTACAGTATAGCCTAATTTTATAACTTCCTAAAGCACAACCACATGTGTGATATTTTTTTCAGGTTTTTATATTTTTTATAATTCAGTTATTTTATTTATTTATTTTTTTTTTTTATCATAGGTGTCTGATGGCATGGTATGTATGAATTTTGCCTATTTTAATAAAATAAGACAAGATAATTAGTGCCATGTCATTGACTGACCCCTGATTGGACTATAAAAAGTGACTTTAGCAAAAGATTGCTCGTGTTTCTTGTGCTGAATCCAGACTAGTTCATGCCTTTAACTGCACCAATATTTCACACAATGCATGCTATATTAAATAGTGAGATTCACTACATAATGACCCTAGCAATAATCACACCATTCCAGTCTAAGTCCAGCTGAGAATGAAATTGCTTGCACCTCCAAATTACTCATTACTGAAATGTACAGTCTTCTCGCCTTACGGAGGCACAAGGTCGGACATCATGATAAATCAACTAAAACCTCAAAGGCTTTACAATAAACTTTGTGAATGGGTTGTTTGCTTAAAACCCTGTATATCTGTCAAAGTTAGCATGTTTAAACAGATCGTTATTTTATACAACCTACAAATAACACAACTGATAATCCTTCGTAATAAGTCTTGTAGCACATTAGCAGTTGACTACATTGGATCTCTTCCACCTGTTAATTTACAAATTAAATTAATTAACAAAAACATCTTTTGCATAGCCAACCAGTTTCACTCAAAGTAACGTGGAAGTATTAATTTAAAATCTGATTACTGTATGAGGTCAGTAATAAGCTAAACTATTAACATCTAAAAGTGGTGCTACAGATGCCTAATTATAGATATACAGTAAAAGAGGACTGGCGAAGTTGGTTTAACAATGGCGCAAATTGCAGTATGTAACAAGCTGTACAATAGCATTCTTTATTTGTTGTTAACTTGAGAGAATTGCATTTTTATGTATTGCATAATCTTGCATTTTATTAGTTTCTGTCTTATTCTTTCCTAGTATTTTATGGCATGTGTCATGCAGTTCAGATATTCAGAGTGGATTTTCTACAGTTACTTATCTTTATTTATTTTTTCTTCTCTTTATCCTTTATTTTAAGTGCACCCTGAAGGTTAGGCATTATCGAGCTGAGGCTTAGGGTATGTGAAAATCAATACAATTAATTGCTGAAGTTTATCATGCCCTTTGATTTTTTATTTTTTAATTAAAATTATGGTTATTATTCATAAGGAATTTGGAGGTTGAGGTCATGTCAATGTGAGAAAAAAAAACGAACAAAAAAAACTTTGGGGCTATTTTTGGAATAGATAGTCCTCAACAAACAAACCTGATATGACTTCCCATGGCTTTATTACTCATCATTAGCAGACTTTTTTTTTCATCCAAAGTGACTTACATTACACTAATTGCATGGACACCGCCTCTGGAGCATCCTGGGGTTAAGTGCACTTTTCAACACCACAGTGCTCAGAATGGTGATAGGAGGAAATCTCATTAAGTCTCCGGTTCACGGGCAGTGCTCCCTCTAAGCTGCACGCATGTGCGGGTGTGCACTTCTGATGTCGCTCCCACATAGACCCAAAGACAATCCGTGCAAAAACAGACTCAGAAATGTGTGGAAAGAAGCTTTCTTGATTTTGAAATTTCTATTAAATTCATGCTAAATGAATAAGCTATGTTTCAGAGTCGATCCACATGTCTACTGATTCAACATGGAACCGAAACTGTGGGAAATCTTGTGCATGGAAATATTCAGCACTTATTAACTTGTCAAATAAGGACGACGTCCTGGAAGAGTATGGAGATTTTCTGGCAGCAAATGGTTTCCAAACAAATAAGCTCACAGTGGCCATAAAATATTTGTGTCTCTTTTTGTTATGATGTGTATGTGTCCTTTTTTATAGTTCTCTCTCTCTCTCTTATGCTCACTGCTTATTTGATCAAAAACACAGTAAGAACAGTATTAAGAAGTGAAATATTGCTACAATTTAAACTAGTTGTTTTGTATTTTAATATATTATAAAATTGCATTTATATTTGTGACTGCAAAGCTGAATTTTAAGCAGCTATTACTCCATGTCACATGATCTATCAGAAATCTCCAAAACACACGTGTGCTTCTAAATAAAAGTTCAAAAGTAAAGGATTTAATTTTAAATGGAATTTTGTTTGTAACATTATTAATGTATTTACTGTCACGTTTTATCAATATATATTGCTTGTGGAATCCAAGTATTAATTTCGTTCGACATTATTTATCTTCTTCTTATATTATTATTATTATTATTATTGAGTATATTATTATTTATATTTAAGATTTGTTTGTTTTTTATTTATTTATCCATCCATCTATCCATCCATCCATGTCTTTATTAGTAATAATTGTACTACAGCAACAACAAAAAACCTTTATATGTCATTGGTATCTATAGCACTGACATTATTAGCCTCTAGGCCACCATCATCAGATATAATGGATACCATATTATCGATTGTTTTCATACTCTTGGATTTCATTCCCTTAGTGAAACTGCAGATAATTATTTTAAACAACATGCATTTGATTTTGTTTTTGTTTAAAATGGAAAGAAAAATATTGATATAAACAAGGCCTGGCCGGGAATTTGATGTTTAATGTGAGATTATAATTGAGGTAGCCAATCGATGGTCTGAAGTAATTAGAAATCACAATATCCTCAATTTGATTAGAGGAACTTACTGGCGTTTTTCAGCAGCGTGTGCAGGGAGAGGAATGGAGAGAAGGGGGGAGAGGGAGCAAGAGAGAGGCAGAGTGCTTGGCTAAATAGAGTGCTTTCAGAGCAATGGGGTCTGCTCGTGAGGCTTGCCAGCGGAATTTAATGTCTGTAAAAATTTCTTTTGATATCGCTCTCCAATACAACATTCTACTTTCATTTCTTCAAAGGAGAGCATAACTGGGACATCTTGGCATTAAATGCAGAGATTTCTGCTGAGCAAGAGTGCAAAATCACAGGCTTTGTAAAGATTCGAGTGCACAGTAACCAAAACAGGACGACGGCTTCATCTGAATTTAACAGACACACTGTCATCTTTTTTTGCCGTGCGTGTACAAAGTATTATGTACAAAGTTAGTCTGACTAATTATTGCAAAAAGTTTTCTTTTTTTTCTCCCAAGTTGCATTTTAAAACTTTGATTCAAGTCAGACTAAAACAATAATTTGCCTTTTTAAAATGTCATGGAAATGCTTTTGTTTGTCTACCAGTCTAGGCTATGTGTTCTAAGTTTTCTTATGTTTCCTAGGCACTGAAATGTATAACATTGACATACTGACAGCATCTTAAACTTAAATTATTTACATATGATTAACGTTGTCGTAACTTTGTCCCATTAGATTTTATATATATTCTTTTTTTATGGTTATGATTATGTTTAGGTTTGGTGGTAGGGTTAAGGGATCTAAAATGTATCTGTAAGATGGTAAAAATGCAGCTATATTTCTTTATGACAAAAAAAATCAGTTATATTTTGTATTCTTTAGTTTAATAGTTTATTTACGTTACATAATAGTCTTTATGTTTAGATGTCGGGGGAATCAAGGCAAGTCAAGCTGAAGGAAGGGAAAGGAGAGGTAGATCTAATCACAGCCGTTTTACTTTATTAAACAATAAAACAATACAGCAATAAACCAGAAGGCATTCCAATGATAAAGCAACACAGGCACGGGAGAGAACAGCTTTTACCACAGCAGCGTACAGAACCTCAAACTAAAGCAAACACTAGGCATAAATACACAACAAAGGTAACAAAGCTAAAATAAGGTGCAGGTGAACATAATGAGTGACCATGAGAAGCCAGGCAAGTAGTTGGTGATGTCACTTTGTAAAGAAACTCTACATGCCTGTACACATACACATTCCTATAGAATGAACACATAATACACATGTGCGTGACATCACTGTTTTCACAAATTCACATTTCCATAGTGTACATGGAGATCAGGGCCATGCACAGGGGGGTGGCCCGGTGGCTAGAGCCACTGCCCCTTTGCCCTCATCGGCTGAGGTCCCCCTCTCACCAATCCCCCACCCTCACTCCAGCTCATAGCGTTCAGTTAGTGTCACACTTTAATTATTGTAATTAAGTATATTTCCCATTATAATCTCTTGTCTTGATACTAGTAATCTATAACATGTCATATTTTATTAAAACCATATTAATAGTAGGCCTATAAATAGTTTAAAAATAATATAAATGTTCTAAATTAGTTGTTTATTTGTATATAGTATATACTATAGATTGATGCTGTAAAATATTAAAATAAATGTCTAATACTTATAGGGGAGAGTGGGCTAAGATTAGCCATTTTTTACATATGTGGTCCTCAAGGGAAAAGGACGCAGCAATACAAAGAAAGTATCTATCCTATCATATCCTAATGAAAGTGTTCCTATAATTTTAAATGATCAGAATGTATCTATGACAAAGGGTTCTAAAAATATGTCTTCTTATAAAAAAGTGTTCCCGTGGCTCAGTTTGCCCCGGGTTAGGGGTAAGTTGACCCGAGTCAGTGGGTAAGATGCACCATCTGGGTGTAAAATGACCATCCGACTGAATCTGATTCAAACCCATGTGAAATATATAACAATTTAAAAACTAATTTAATAATTTCCTTTTACAAACATATTTATTTTCATAAAGTTAACTTTAACAACACAAAACCAACCAAATGAAGTTTAAATTTCAGTATTTAATTGTTTGCATTTCTGATACAATATGTTGAACACCAAAGTTGTAACCTTCCCAAAAACAGACTATACAGAGAGTTTGTTGGCCATTGACTACAGGTGGAAAGATATATCTGATTATAATGTGATGAAAAGCATTTTCTGGTTCTTATCAGAAAAGGATTTGGTGCACTTGTACATTGTCCCTATCAAATAAACTACAAATAATATGTATATATGATAAACTAAACCAGTAATATCACATTAAAACACCAGTTTATAATTCAGAGATTTAACTTAACTACAGTGCCTTATGGTGAGGTAAGTTCAAATGCTGAATCAATTTACCCCAATGCATTTGGTTCACTTTGCCCCATAGCTGCCATTGTTGTTGAAAAAATATCTACGTTGGTACTAACCAGTTCAGGCTAATATTTAGCTAAATGATTTACATGGTTTTATACATTGCTAAATCACTTATATGCGTCATAAATATTTTTAGACCTGGATAAGTTTGCTTTGATGTAACAACCATTACATCTGTTATGTAGTTTTTAAAGTAAATGGGTGCCTTCCACTCCCATGTGTTTCTTCTTTTCACACTCTGGCAAAAAGTATGGGTGGTTCCAAAATACATGGTCACATGACAGTAAAAGTGTATACAGTTGCCAAGAAACAAGGGGTGGGTCAACTTACCCACTGGCTCAACTTACCCCACTCTCCCCTACTTTCATTGAAGATGAGGCAGAAGTAGGCTCAGAGAGTGAGGGAGAGCCCACTCTTATCAAAACATCTACAATAAAGTCTGAAATTATTACAGAGTGTGCTGTCTTCTCTTTTAATTATATATTTGTAACAACTGGATAATTTGTATTAACATGCACCCACCCCTCTTGTGCCCCTTTTTTGGTTTGGGCCACTGCCCCTCAAAATGTCTGTGCACGGCCCTGATGGAGATGATAAAGCTATTATTTAAAAAAAAATAAAAACTTTTCATTTTTGATGTTGTGTAAACACCTAAAAGTCTGAATCAGACACTACAGACTGAAACACTAACCCCCAGTTTCACAGATAAGGCTTAAGCCTAGTCCCAGACTAAAAAGCATACACGTGCATCTCAATAAATTAGAATGTCGTGGAAAAGTTGATTTATTTCAGTAATTCAACTTAAATTGGGAAACTCGTGTATTAAATAAATTCAATGCACACAGACTTTAGTAGTTTAAGTCTTTGGTTATTTTAATTGTGATGATTTTGGCTCACATTTAACAAAAACCCACCAATCCACTATCTCAACAAATTAGAATATGGTGACATCCCAATCAGCTAATCAACTCAAAACACCTGCAAAAGTTTCCTGAACCTTCAAATTTGTCTCTCAGTTTGGTTCACTAGGCTAGACAATCATGGGGAAAACTGCTGATCTGACATTTGTCCAGAAGACAATCATTGACACCCTTCACAAGGAGGGTAAGCCACAAACATTCATTCTGCTGTTCACCAAGGGGAGTGAGTTGAGTGGAAGGAAAAAGTGTGGAAGAAAAAAGATGGCCAACTAACGACCGAAGAACCGCATCCTATCGGCGTGTCAATCAAACTCGATTCAAGAATTTGAAAAGAATTTTAGTGAAATTCACAAGGAATGGACTGAGGCTGGGGTTAAGGCATCAATAGCCACCACACACAGATGTGTCAAGGGATTTGGCTACAGTTGTCGTATTCATCTTTTTAAGCCACTCCTGAACCACAGACAACTTTAGAGGCGTCTTACCTGGGCTAAGGAGTAGAACTGGACTGTTGCCCAGTGGTCCCAAGTCCTCTTTTCAGATGAGAGCAAGTTTTGTATTTCGTTTGGAAACCAAGGTCCTAGAGTCTGGAGGAAGGGTGGAGAAGCTCATAGCCCAAGCTGCTTGAAGTCCAATGTTAAGTTTCCACAGTCTGTGATGATTTTGGGGTGCAATGTCATCTGCTGGTGTTGGTCCATTGTGTTTTTTTGAAAACCAACGTCACTGAACCCATTTACCAAGAAATTTTGGAGTACTTTATGCTTCCTTCTGCTGACCAGTTTTTTTGAAGATGCTGATTTCATTTTCCAGAGGATTTGGCACCTGCCCACACTGCCAAAAGCAGTGTTTGGTTAAATGACCATGGTGTTGGTGTGTTTTACTGGCCAGCAAACTCACCAGACCTGAACCCCATAGAGAATCTATGGGTATTGTCAAAAGGAAAATGAGAAACAAGATACCAAAAAATGCAGATGAGCTGAAGGCCACCGTCAAAGAAACCTGGGTTCCATACCACCTCAGCAGTGCTACAAACTGATCACCTTCATGCCACGCCGAATTGAGGCAGTATTAAAGCAAAAGGAGCCCCTACCAAGTAGTGAGTACATGTACAGTAAATGAACATACTTTCCATAAGGCCAACAATTCACTAAAAATTTTTTTTTTTATTGGTCTTATGAAGTATTCTAATTGTTGAGATATGAATTGGTGGGTTTTTGTTAAATGATGAGCCAAATCATCCACAATTAAAAGAACCAAAGACTTAAAGTCACTTCAGTCTGTGTGCATTGAATTTATTTTATACACGAGTTTCACAATTTGAGTTGTATTATTGAAATAAATGAACTTTTCCAGACATTCTAATTTATTGAGATTTCACCTTACTGAATCCGATTTAAAGTATTAGACGGGTACACTTATATGATAGTCCACTTTTATACCTTCTACTAACTATAAGGAACTTTTGCCACGACCTGTCACTAATTCCATTATTTGCACTACATTCTACTCGAGTAAGACCCGTTAGGGTTAGAATAAGTTGACATATACAGTACTTGCAATGTTTCTCATAGTCAGTATGTTGAATGTTGTGGACCCATCAAAATAAAGTGTTAGAAAATATTAAGCAGTCTACTAATGCTCTAATGACTGCTAGTTGACATGGAGTTGCAAAGTTACTTACTGTTAGTATAATTTCTAAAGTGGACTATCAAAATAAAGATCCCCGATTAGATAAGCAACCAGAGCATTTGTGGTTAAAAAGTAAGTTAGTGAAGAGTTCCACTGCAAAAGCCTAAAAGCCCCTTATCAAAAATGAGATAAGATACTGATGAATGCTCGCCCACATATAATGTTCATCAAGTACTTTCACTTCAAATGCGCTAAATCCCAGCCTCAACCCAGTCAGAAGTACCAGTACTTGCATAGAAACCTATACATAGTAGCCAGAAAGAAATGGTAATTTTAAAGAAAAACATCAGACGTACTTAGAGGCTTTTGCATCTAACTCTTCATATAATATAAATATAATATATAATATATATATAATATAAATATACAATAATAATATCTAATTATTTTATTTTTTTTTTCATGACCGATAGTTTTGCTAGTATGAACCCTTATTTCCATGGCTGGGATCATTTCCCAGGATCATGTAGAGCCATTTGAAGCTGCATTGAAACTGAAATTTGGACCTTCAACCTGTTGGTCCCCATTGAAGTCTACTATATGGAGAGAAATCCTGGAGTGTTTTCCTCAAAAACCTTCATTTCTCTGCGACTGAAGAAAGAAAGACATGAACACCTTGGATGACATGGGGGTGAGAAAATGATCAGGACATTTTTATTCTGGAAGTAAACTAATCCTTTAAACCGAAAGACCCTTTTCACTTGACATACTGTATCTTAAAATATATGTCAGTGCTCATTGTTTTGTTCCCCCCCCCCCCCCCCCCCCCCCCCCCCTTAGATGCAACACCCGTAATGATCCCCCCCCAATGTACATTTATAAAAGCTACTTAAATGTCCTAATTGAAATATGGCCTAATCCTGGCTTAATCTAAGCCCTGTTTGTGAAACCAGGTCTGAATGTTACAATTTCCGCATTTATCCAATCATACAAAGATGAGTGTTGTGTACCTTTAAATGTTATGTACAAATACCTCTGTATAGAAACAATGAAACAAGGCTGTAATGTCAGTTTTGTTATTGTTAAATAAAACGAATACAAATAATTTCATTTTATTGAAATAAAGCTATAAAGGGCCCCTATTATGCCCCTTTTTACAGAAAGTGGCTTTCACACGACGTGAGTACTAAACTAAGTTCCTGTTCCTGTCTTTTGCGCATAAACTGTCAAATGCACCCAAGTTTATGTTAAAAACATGTTTATATTACATCTGTGTATTAAGTGGCAGCAAAAAGAAGTGGGGATGTTTGTCCTTTCATAGGGTTTGTGTCACACACTGTCGACACGCATTTGTGTTCAAACAACATGTAAAAGTGAATTTTGCATAATAGGTGCCCTTTAAAATTAAATATCAATATTAGATGAAAAGATATGACAAAAATTATAAATATTGCTTTGGCACCTAACTAAAATAAAGTTGCAAATAATAAAATGACTAAACTGAAATAAAAAAAAAGCTAATAAAAATGGCAAAAGTGCATATAGAGCACATAGCAAAATTACTTAAAGTAAAATAATATATATATATTCGTGTCGTATATTAATTGTATAATTCTAAATATTCCTAAATAATATTATATAAATAATAATACAATGAAACTCGCTAATATAATGCAAATTGGTAAAGGATAGGAATGCATGCAATTAATTTGATTGATTAGTCTGCATGTCATGTAATTAATTCATTACATATTTGAATCAATTCAACCCTAGTTCAAAGACATTATGCCGCTAAAGCACCATACAATACTAGCTGATAAACAGATGTTTTGAAGTCAACAGCAAAGGCAATCTTATGCAGCTCCAACTCTCTCTCTCTCCCCATACTGACATCTGACAACTGTCAAAAGCGCGGCTGTATTCTAATCCCCCCATTCGTGGCTGGCACAGTGTGTCAGGTGAAAATTGGGAAGCCCAATTGCTGCATTAAGATGAAAAGCTACCCACCAGCTGCGACCACTGGATCCATGCATGTTCATTGAGACCGACAGTAGTTACATTGTTTATAGGACAGAGGAGCAACAGATGTAACGTGCCTTTGTGTAGTTTCCTCAGAGCTTTGATTCTTTGTGTACTTAAGCCTTGATCTTAATGTATAGATTTGCCTGATAAGCACCGATGATGTGGAAGCAATGTAAATGACCCGTTCGAATTCATATTCAGATCACGTATATGTCCAAGACAACATTAATGGCATGTATAAATGCCATGGGGAGCGGATTGTTTCTTTCCACTGGTTGCTAAGTAACCTTGGTGCTGTAAGTGTGTGATTAGGTTCTCCTGAGCATCAAGCAAAAACTCACTGGATGCTCAGAGCATTTCATATTCCAATGTGAATCCCTTTATTTATTCTGTTGTTATATTTAATTGATGACTAGTTTTGTAAATAGTGTGGGCTCTAGAAACCCTTGAGTCCCAAAGAAAAATTAAACAAGAATAAATCATCGCTAACCAACCAGCTTGTCAAAAACGTTTTCTTGTTCAAAGTATTTATGTGGTTTTGGAAGCAGTTTAATTATAGTGGCATGTAATATGTACAATAAAATAAAGAATTAATATGAATGAATGAGTGAATGAATGAATGAAATGAATGAATAAATAAATACATTTTTTGCTCATATTTTACTCTTATTATTTCTTACAATTTGTACTTTTTCTGCAAATTTGGGACTTGGCTTCATAAAGAGGTAAAAGCATTTAAGTGTAAATTTTCTTCTGAAGCCTTAAAACAGCTTTCTGTGTGGAAGAGACATAAATTGAATTATCATTGTGCATTCATTAGACTGTATTGAAGAAGTAACAATGATTTCTCAGTAGTATCTTTTCAATGAATCAGTTGTCCAAATGATTCAAATCAGATCTAACTGGTCTGGTTTTCTAAATCACTAAACCAGTGATCCAGTCACAGTGGTTAAATGCTCACTGATTGTTAGTGAACAATGACTTAAATTTCCCTCTTTTCCTCGTGCATTGTATGACTTCAGAAGAATTGGAATAGAGTGTTTCTGCTTTCTCAAGACTGTGACAGAAAACAGCAGTTTTAATGGGATGAACCGTGTTTAAACAGCTTGAGTCTCTAATTATTTGTTAATGAACTTTGTGTCATGTTATCTGGATTTTGCAGCAGCCTGGAAAAAAAAAAACTAAAGCTGCAGTTGAGAAAAAAAAGTCATGCTGTTCATAGAAACACAGAACTATAGGACATAATAAGCTCAGGATTCGTGTGAGCTTGTTCAGCAGCAAAACAGTAAAACACATCAACAGCAAGACTGCGAACCCAGTACCCTTAGGATCCATTTTGGAGTTTAAAGTAAAGGGTCATTTCACCAATATTTATTGGGCTGAGTGACAATTTACTGAGTTGCAATATCAATGCCTTTTTTTTAAGTTGAGCTTTCTTTAGTACTGAGAAAGTGCTTATATTGACTTGCTAAGAGCTGCATTGTTTAGGGAGCGTGTGCATGAAGGACACAGCAGCCTCTTTGATAGGTTGATCTTAAAACTCCTTCCTTGATGGTCAGTGTGACCTCTATTTATCCACACATCATTGACTATTCCTCTTGTTGTTTGGAATCCCAGGAATGAACTACATTTTAAAATATATTAAAATAGAAATGAGTTATTTCAAATTTGTGGTAATATTTCACAATATTACTGTTTTGTGAGCCTGACATATTTCAGATTTCAGATCTAACATCAGTTTATGATAAATATTCTATGTGTCTGAATGTGATTCATGAGAATGATTTACTGATTTAAAGAAGATGAGGATGAAAAAGATTATTAACTAAGCTAAGCTAAAAATGCAGTGCTAGTTGTATAAACACATGTACTGTGCTACAGCACCATATTGTATTGTGACATTCTGTGACAGTAGCGTTGTATTCCACTTCCCATGGTGCATGACACCTGACATAGCAATTCTGATACTTGTGTCAGTAAAAACAAAAGATCTTAATTTAGTTTTGTTTTAAAAAACTGTGATTTGTCTCATTGAATGCATCAGTGCTTTCATTAATTTGTAAATACATTTCTATGGGGAGATATCCACCTTCATAGCATAGAAAGAAAGAAAGAAAGAAAGAAAGAAAGAAAGAAAGAAAGAAAGATTGGCAAACCAAATTTGAAAGCTAAGTTTATTTCATACCAAAAGTAACTTACTCTGTCTTGTCTGTTGGCACGTTGTTGGATTCCTCTTTGCTCCACAATGTATTTTTAACTGCGTGAGAACATGATGTGTAGTGTGAGAGCTTCATGGCTTGTCAGACGTTCCAACGGTAGCAAATGGTGCGGGTCTTTGCAAATGACCCACTTTGTTCCTAGATTTACTTTTACAACTGTTGATTTTAAGGGCCAGATTTACTAACAGCTAGCGCAAGTGCAAGCGCAAACCCTCAGAACAAAATTCTGTCAAGATTTACTAAAGACACAGTGAAACATCCGTGATAAAAAGGCATGGACAGTTGCGGCTGACTTTATTTTTATAAGCAATTTTAGGAGTTTCTTTTTCAGATGCAAAATTTATGGGAGGAGAGTATTTTAAATTAATCATGCAAGGTAATGTGAGTCATTTTACTGGTATTTGCGTCATTATTTTACGCCTTAAAAAAGCATGTCTTAACCAATTTTGGACCTGTGTGATTAGTAGATTACATGCATCTGATTATCATCAACTCTGCTTGTTTACCCTGAACGTACGCTAATTTGCACTGCTCTTGGTAGATTGCGTTGGTCGTTATGGATGTGATCTGGCTGCATCTGTGTTCTTTAATTTGCGCATTGCCAGTAGATCATCGCAGAACTTTCCACTCCCATCGGTGCTGTTATGAGATTGCGGTTTTAGACTTATTTGCCCTGTTATGTACATCTGGCCCTGAGGTTGTACTTATTTACCACACCACATGTCAAGTTCAGAAGCTCTCAAAGTAGTTGAAAGTATTCTGTAAACATAATTATAAATGTATTAGCATACAATGGATTTCTCAAGGTTGGATTGAGCAGGTCAAATGTACCATTTGCACTGACCATGACTGCATTGCAATTCCATCCTACATGTTAAAAAGAAGACGCAACGTTTACAGTTGCACAGTGCATCACAGAGAGATTAATAAGAGTTGAGATTGTAAAGAGCATCTGAATAATGTCCACTAAATGACTGGAGAGGGCAAAACTGAGAGGCCTGTGCTGTAGAGAGGAGAAATATAGGATGAGAGAAAGGCATTAGCATGGCCATGATCACTCTGATTATTCTGATCCATAATGATGTTAAAGCAGCACTGATCCCCTGGGAGGGGTGTAGGCAAGGGCCAAAATTAACACCCGCTAAGCGCCGAATGCAAGTGAAAATTGGCTTTGGCAAGCAAATAAAACAGAGTTACTTTCCAATTGGCCATTAACTCTATTTATAGAACTTATTTAGGCATTGTAAAGTGTACGATAGAAGTGAAAGACAAGAACCTTGCAGGGGCATCAGAAGTTTATCTAGGATTACTGCTTCCCCTTCAGGAACTCGAGCTGCGTCGAAGTCGCTTTGGGAACGCCCTTGCGTGACCGCGTTCTGAAGCATGTGTCAAATCCGTCCAATGGAGCAGCGAGACGTCACCAGCGGGGTGACGCAAGCACCAGAAAGCATAAAAGTGCATTCAGCAGAGCGCAAACCAGCTTCTGCTCTTCAGTAGCGCTCTGTGTATGTGTCTGTCTATTTACTGTTGTCTGTCCGCACAAGCACTCATATATATATATAAAACAATGAGAAAGTCTATGGCGAGCGAATGGCATTACAAACGCTGTGTTTCTCCCTGCCAACGATATCTGGCGGCGGGGGATACACACGATTTGTGT
>JADLZN010001684.1:0-76100 GCA_018155175.1 Sinocyclocheilus anophthalmus
ATGCATGTCACTGGTCTTATTGTGAGTGTTTAAATATGTTTTATATATTTTTATAAACACAAGTTGTTACTGACTTTACTACTGTATTGTGACATATTTAAGTGAAACAGAAGAAGAAGAAAAAAAAAGCAGGTCTTTTATTTATAAATTGTTGACTGGCTGAAATGTGAGTGGTGCATACAGGATCTCAATGCACTTTGCTTAACTGCAGCATGGCCTTGCATATGTCATAGACGTCAAGTAAGCATATCATAGGAGCACGTTATAACACTTTGCTTAAAGATTCCAAGTCAATACATAAATAAGTAAAATGAACAGATAAATTGTTCACAATAAGACCAGTAACACACATTAAGGTAAATTTGGATTTCATGCCACTTTATCAATTTCAATTTCAGGGGGAAAATAATGCCTCTCAACAAAAAAGTTAATTTGTGACACTGGTGCCTGTGCTGATGCAGGAGGAGATAAGTGCTCTATAATTGAATGTAAACTCATTCAGGGCTGACCAAAGATAGTTCTCTCAGCAGCCATCCTGGCAATGGCCCTTGTCAGATTTTTTTCTCTCTAAATAATGGGTATACAAGTACAGGTAGTTTAATAGGAAAACAGTTTCTTTGTTTATCTCCAAAAAAATATTGTTTTAATAAAATGTAACATTTCAAATTACCAATAAAATCTGCAGAAATGGTATTATAAACTTTTGCTACTTTAGCTAAAAATAAGGCTTAAAACATACTCACACAATATTTTAGGGTCAGTCCAGCGAAGGCACATGCCCACTTTCATGATCAAAATTACCCCAGTGTATACAGTCAAGTCTTCAAACATCCCGTTTCATTCTGAAATGTTTCTTGCCAACTTCCAGTAAAACATTTATGTATTTACAGGTTGTTTGCTGTTGGCGGTCGTGATGGAAGCTCCTGTCTGAGATCGATGGAATGTTTTGATCCCCACACCAATAAATGGAGTATGTGTGCACCCATGTCCAAGAGGAGGGGAGGAGTGGGCGTGGCCACATATAACAGTTTCTTGTATGCAGTCGGAGGACATGATGCACCAGCTTCAAGCCATTGTTCACGTCTCTCTGATTGTGTGGAGAGGTAAGCTGCCACGGCACAGCATCTGGGAAGAAAATTCCAACACCTGATGATAACAACAACAACAACACTCAACAGAAAGCAGGCTGCGAGTCTTGGCACATAGTTATGGGTGCCAAGTACTACAATTTGCATGTTTATTTGCAAATTTGGACACACTTTACTCCACTGTGAAATCACTGTTACCTTGTCATTGAGGAATGTTGTAGGAAGCCACAGTAATTCCGTAATGTGGTGATAGACTGCTGGTGATGATCTGAAACAGCCTAAAGTTTGTAATTAAAATGGAAAACTCACTAAGGCTGCATTTAATTGATCAAAAAAACAGTAAAATTGTGAAATATTACAATTTAAATGAACTTCTATTAATGTCATTTATTTTGATTTCAAAGCTGAATTTTCAGCAGGCATTAGTCTTCAGTGTCACATGAGTTTTCAGAAATCATTCAAATATGTTGATTTAGTGCTCAAGAAACATTTAAATGTGAAGTAACTATGAGTATGAAGAAATTTAATTTGGGGTGGGGGGGAATGCTAAATTATATAACGTCTCGTTTACGTATGGTAACCCTCGTTCCCTGAAGGAGGGAACGGAGACGTCACGTCAGATGACAGACGAATTGGGATCTCGCTTAGAGAGACCAATCTACTTCGAGTGTAAACTAAACGTGCCAATGCACATTGGCATGCGATTATCGCTGATTACAGTGTGAGTATAAGTAGGTAGCAGATGCAGCGCATATTCAGGTTTCGCTGAGGAGCCAAACTGGTGACCCGGCCGCTCAGCGGTGGTACAGTAGCTGTGGCGACGGGACGTGACGTCTCCATTCCCTCCTTCAGGGAACGAGGGTTACACAAGTAAACGAGACGTTCCCTTTCAGTCAGTCACTCTCGACTTCACGTCGGATGACCGACGAAATTTGTATCCTACCAAAAGGCCACAGTTACTGCCCCTTCCAGTGTCCTGTGGAAGCCACCTGCGCCCCTACTTTTTGGCGCAGGGCAGGGCGTACCACAAGTGGACCAGCTACTGTTGCTATGGCACTATCCAATGAGTAAGACTGGATAACACTGGGAAAACGTACCCGTTCTACTTGGAACCGGGACGTTACGGTTGCGTTCGGTCAACGTAGCACCTTAAGGCTCGGACGGGACAGAGCAAAACTAGGGCTGGGTCTGCCTCCTCCGAGGGCAGCGCTTGGAGGTTTACCACCTGATCCCTGAAGGGATTAGCGGGAACCTTGGGCACGTAGCCGGCTTGAACTCTAGGCACGAATCGTTGACCTAAAATGCGTGCAGGTCCCCTACCCTCCTGATGAAGGCCAATGCAAGCAGGAGCAAAGTCTTCATTGAAAGGAACTTCAACTCAACCATCTGCAAAGGCTCAAATGGGCCCTGCTGTAGTGCCGTGAGCACCAGAGTCAGGTCCCAAGAGGGTATAGAGGGGGGCCGTGGAGGGTTTAACCTTCTCGCCCCCTTAAGGAACCTGACGACCAGGTCATGCTTCCCCAGCGACCTCCCATCTACGGGGTCGTGGTTAGCAGCGATTGCAGCGACATAAACTTTTAGGTGGATGGAGCACATCCTTCGCCCAACTTGCTGCAAAAGGCCAGCACAACTTCGATCGGGCATCTTCGGGGGTCTTCTCGGTGAGAAAAACACCACTCAACGAACAGGTTCCACTTCAAAGCGTAGGTGTGTCTCGTAGACGGTGCTCTAGCTGAAGTGATGGTGTTGACTACCTCTTGGTGTAGGTCACTCAGAACCTCCGCGTCCCATCCAGGGACCAGACATGAAGTTTCCAGAGGTCTGGACGCGGGTGCCAAACGGTGCCCCATCTCTGAGTCAGTAGATCCTTCCTCATAGGAATCGGCCAAGGAGGGGCTGTCGCGAGGAGCATTAGTTTTGGGAACCAGGTCCGGGAAGGCCAATAGTGTGCCACCAGCAGGACCTGCTCCTCGCCTCCCTGACCTTGCACAGCAACTGTGCAAGAAGGCTCACTGGGGGAAACGTATACTTACGCAGGCCCCGCGGCCAGCTGTGTGCCAATGCATCCGTGCCGAGTGTTCCCTCGGCCAGGGAGAAGAACAACTGGTAGTGAGAGGTTTCTGGAGAGGCAAACAGTTCTACCTGAGCGGCTCCGAAACGTCTCCAAAACAGCTGAACCGTCTGGGGATGGAGTCTCCATTCTCCCGGGAGCGGAGAATGTCTTTAAAAAGACGTTCCACCTGTGAAGCTCTGTTAGATGGAAATTGCTCTTTTATTGTGCTGAAGCGCACCGGGGAGATGGCCGTCTGCAACACACACAGGGGTAGTGCAGCCTGTTGTGTGCAACCCACTCGACACGGGAAACCACCGCCGCTGAAGCGCCGTCCCCTACACGAGAGCCCACGAAAGCTTGCTTGACTGTATCTTTTTTTTTTTGTTTAGCTCTCATCATAGTCAGGATCAGAACGATGTGATCGCTCGGCTCCGAAGCGAGAAGCTGAATATGCGCTGCATCTGCTGCCTACTTATACTCACGCTGTGATCAGCATCAGCTGATGCAATAAGCGCATGCCAATGTGCATTGGCTCGTTTCGTTTACACTCGAAGTGGATTGGTCTCTCTAAGCGAGATCCCAATTCGTCGGTCATGACGTGATTCGTAGTGACCGACTGAAAGGGAACTGAAATAAGTACCTAAATAACACAAAGACATCCTAATTAATGAACAACGGCCGTCAGAAACTTCAACTCATTACTCTGTTATTACTCTGCATGCTGAAAGCACAATGGATTTCATTGTTAGGGATGTTAATCATAGTTCTTGTGCTTTCAAAGGCTTCCATCATCTTGATTACAGACTGGCTGTTGTTTAACCTCTCTATGCAATTATCTATTGTATTGAAAGTGCTAGCACAGGTTTATACTGTGTTGTACTGGGTTTCATACGTTCTGTACTGCATTTACAGGTATGACCCCAAAACAGACACATGGACCACAGTGTCCTCTCTGAGTGTCCCCCGGGATGCAGTGGGGGTGTGTCTGCTGGGAGACAGGTTATATGCGGTCGGAGGATATGACGGTCAGACCTACTTAAACAGTGTCGAGTCCTATGATGCACAGAACAATGAATGGACTGAGGTGGGTGAATTGAGTCCATCTTCAAATCAGGCTGCCTTTCAAGTAGTCCACAACAATATTCAAACGCCTCATGGTTTTTCCAGTTTTTTTGTGATTTCTACCTGATGAAATATTTTAGAGCTTGGCATTACTTGAAAAATGTATATTCGTAAAATGCCTATAGAGTTTCGATTAATTTTAGTGCTGTCAAACAATTAAAAAAATGTAACTAACTAATCACACCTAACATTAAAGTTTTTAAATATACTTTTACATTGCAATAATTTCAAATTCAATTTTCAAATTAATGTAGAAACAAAGACATTTTTAATATTTGTATAATGGCATCTTTTTTATGACTGAAGGCCAGTATCACTGACTACATTTCCCCCCCCTAATATTTACCTTTTACTATAGCCATTCACATTACAGTATAAATTGAGAAGCTATCTCAATCTCAACTAAAATGAGCTTCTACCCGTTACCAAAAGGGTGGAGCTAAACTCACTGTAGAACGTTGATTGGTTGACTAGAATCGTCACTTTTGCGTGATACAAGGGGATAAAGCGTCCTTTACTCGTCCTGCTTTGCTGTCCATCAGTGTTGGGCTTATTCCATAATTACATTGAGAGATACATACATACAACGTGCTGAAGCCTGAATGATTTTTACTGCAGATTTGAAACTCCAGGTTTCACACCCCACACCCACTCTGACCATCTCTCTACACAACCTTTAACACCTCCAGCAACCCCCCTCTTCCCTGCCTGCACTTCAGATCAGTGAAGATGACGTGCACCAGGTCTTCTGGAAACAGAAGAGAAGGAAAGCACCAGGCCCAGACGGTGTTTCACCAGCCTGTCTGAAAATCTGTGCTGACCTGCTGGCCTCCACATTTTCACAGATCTTCAACAGATCACGGGAGCTGTGCGAAGTCCCTTCATCATGCTTCAAACGCTCTACCATCATCCCCATCCCAAAGAAATCAAAAATTACAGGACTTAATGACTACAGACCTGTTGCTTTAACATCTGTGTTCATGAAGTCATTTGAAAGACTGGTGTTGGCTTACCTGAAGGACATCACTGGACCCTTGTTGGATCCTCTTCAGTTTGCCTACAGATCAAACAGGTCTGTGGATGATGCAGTAAACATGGGACTGCATTACATCCTGCAACAACTAGACAGACCAAAATCCTGAAAAACATGTCATCAATGTATCAAAGTAACTAACCATGCCAACTGTGTTCGTGATTATAATAACACCAAATTAGCAATGATTAGATTATTTCTGAGGATCATGGACACTGAAACTGAGTAATGGCGCTGACATTTAGCTTTGCCATTACAGGAATAATTATATTTTTCTAAATATATATAAAATATAAAACGTTATTTCAAATTGTAATACAATTTTGCAATGTAACTGTTTTTACTTTATTTGTAATCAATAGCAAAGCCTTGGTGAATATTAGTATAAGTATTAAAGGGGTCATATGATGCTATTTCAAGTTTTCCTTTCTCTTTGGAGTGTTACAGCTGATTGTGCATAGATAGATCCCTGAAGTTGCACAGACTTAAGTCTCAAACCAAAGAGATATTCTTTGTAGCGTCTGGATCACTCAAACACACAATATATATTTTGTTAGCTATATTTAACAAATACTCTGTAACACTCCAGGAAGCTGAACAGGCCTCTGGTTCCATAGCAATGCTGACACCCTATACATTTACGACCTCCTGGAATTTAGGTGAAGAAAAACGCTTCCTTGCCCATAAGGAAAATCTACAAGAGAAGGACTTTTCTTTGCTAATTAATTAAAAGGAAAACCTTTCTTTGAATGAACACAAATATCCTTCAGGTCATTGTGTATGTTATTGTCATCGTGTATTTTGTCTTTGAAATTGTATACTGTTATGCAGGCTTATAATCTAAACACACTCCTGTCATCCTTTCACTATAAGTAAATCTACCATGTCTAGTATCTATGAATTTGTATTTGGATGATCTAATTGAGAGTGTATATTTTATGTTTATACCTATGCAACATATTATTGTTCTAAGAGTCTTTAATAATTTTTATCTGAGTTTCATATGCCAATTACCATGCTTTCAAACAAAGGGCCATAAAAATGCCCCAGTATCTCAGAACTCCCATCCCACTCAGATTCCGGACTTCCTCATTGGACAAACCCATCTTGAAAGGCGGGGATCTCTGCAGGCTTTAAAGGCCACACTTTCATGTGACCCGCCCTAGTCGGTGGTTCTGTTAGGTTTTGATAAGACGCTCCAATGCTCCAGAACATCATAAGCTTGCGCCAGGCTTCGGCCTTGTCCTTTCCATTTCATCAAGATCCTCTGACTCAAAACTGTTTTTTTTCATCGACCCAAATTCAGCAAAGATCATCTGGAAACTTCAGATTACATCAAACCTCTCTTTCAGCCAGATGAACATGCAAGTATCACACTTAGTCTTATTAATTGATATTTGGCACCTTTTTACAACAAGGGATTGTTTAAACTAAGAATCTGATTTTCCCCTCGGCGATCTGGCTGAATATGCAAATGGTTCTTAACTTCATTCCTTCTTATTTCTCTTTTCTTTCACTGTCGTTAAGCTTTTAACCTTTCCTATACAACCGTGTGTTTGTGTATGTTAGTTAGACCAGTTTCTTTGTTTATGTATGATGTTTAGATCCGCCCCCCAGTTTATGTTTTGTGTGTGTGTTAGACTAGTTTATGTGTTTATGTAGTTTATAAAACCTTACTTGTATCACACTTGGTGGTTCGTGGTTCATTGTTTGCTTATAACTGTAGTCACTTAATCATGCAGATTTATGCGACAAGCTTTTGTAGAATTGTACAGTAAGAAGGTTATTTCCTTTAACCAGGTAATTAACGTTCTTAGAATTGACAGACTGTTGACCCTGAGAGGTCAAGTAAATACTAGTGGATCTAAATATTTATAATTAGTTATGATTAATTATTCATATTTCCATGAGCTGAGTCGCTACATATTTTATCAAAGTTAAACTCTGACAAGCCCCCCTAAAACGCTGGTTCTAACACGCCCCCACATGTTTACCTCACTATGTGGAAATATTTGCATATTGCCGCCCAAATGTTCACGCAAAGAATAAGGTGTGGTTTCAGTAACCGCAGTTCGTGTTGAAGCAGCATGTCAGGGAGACGCTGTGTTTTTCTAGGCGAAAGCAAAAGCACTTTATTGGCCTTCCGAAAGTAGATGCATTTTAGGAATCTTTAAGATTACTTACAACAAAATGCATTTTATGACACCATTCGTGAACCTAGAGAGGGGCAATTCCAACTTTGCTAGGACAATCTGTCGCTTCTGAATCGCTACTTGTGTTGTTATTAGGGGGAGGGGGAGTGGAAGTATTTGCTATTGACTGTTCAAATGCTGAGTTTTGCGCATCGTGTGTGTGTGTGTGCGCATGTTTTGTGAGCGACACGAGAGAGAGAGAGAACCACAGGGTCACATCCACTGTGGAGTCACGGTCTTAGACCGTGGCTTGTGTACCATCATAGCAGACCGGACTGCACTTGTCGAAGGTGGGGGCTTTGTTGAAAACGACATGTTTTAGAGAGGCGGGGCATAGAGGACCTACCATAATGTACAGTATTTGAAAAATAATGTGTTTTTGATCATTAAAGCATGTCAACATATTCTGTTACACCAAATACTCCAAATAATGATCTTTAAAAAAGCATCATATGACCCCTTTAATATATTAAATAGACTAGCATGATAAATGCGGTAAAAGCATTGTTCATTGATTTCCAGTTAGATGCTGCGTACACATGTTAGGGTTCCGATTATGCCTTTTCAGCTTTTTCACTTTTTTTAGTGTGTAATGTTGCTGTTTGAGCATAAAAAAGATCTGCAAATTTCAAAGTCCACTTCAAAAGGAGATATTATTTTTAACAGAAATCACTTTTCAAAAACTACAACAGACGACTCGTTTGGACTACAACGCATATTTTCTGGGATTTGTGATATCACAAATACCGACGAATGGGACGAGAACTGGTTGAGCTGCACTAGAGAAGGCACCGAGTGTTATCACTATGTCGGAGACACGCTAGCTTTCCCAAGGCAGACGAACTTAGAGTGGTTACAATCATCCGGGTTTAAATTGATTTGATTTTGACGCAATATATACATGAGGCTATGGTAACAGGCATGACATTTCCCGACCCCGCTACGAGTGCTGCCAATCACAACACACACTGGCCCAGCTAACCAATCACAGCACATTTCGCATATTTTTTGTTTTTTTTTTTTTTTTTTTATTGGGGGTTTTTGTTTTTTTTTTTTTTTTTTTTTTTTTGTTTTTTTTTTTTTTTTTATTTCCTTTTTTTTTTTTTTTTTTTTTTTATTCAGAGGCGTTCTTCATTTAACAGGGGGAAGGGGTGGGAGTGTGTGTGTGGGGGTGGGGGGGGGGGTGTGTGGTGGGGGGGGGGGGGGTGGGGGGCAAACTATCGAGCCGTTCATGCCAGACTTGGGTGGAGGTGTTGTAATAATGTAAAATATGCTGACAAAATAATAAGACTTTGTAAAAGGAGCTAATCGGACCCCTTTAATAAATATAGCTTTTTTTTTTTTTTTTGATATGCTTTATTTTCAAGATAAACCTCTTGCCTATTATTAGTTATTAGCATGCATGTTACTAGCATATTTGGCTGTTTATTAGCACTTATAAAGCACATATTATTGCCTTATTCTGCATGACCATATTTTAAGCCATTAATCCTACCCATACCTAAACTTAACAACTACCTTACTAACTATTAATAAGCAGCAAAGTAGGAGTTTATTGAGGGAAAGCTCTTAGTTTATAGTGAATGTGTTCCCTATACTAAAGCTTTACCTTTTTTTGAGTTTCTTTAAGTAACTCTGATGAAAATTTAAAGCTCATCTTTCTGTATTCTTTTTTTCCCACAGTCCTCCTCCCACTCACTCCTTATTTTTTGCCTCTTTATCTCTCTGTCTCTCACCTTGTTCTCTAACACCTACTGTAGATGCATCGATCCATGTGAATGTGTGAGGTGCAGTGAGTGCAGTCCTGTCAGTCTATGTTTGAGAGATGAATGTAAATCAATATCATCTGTGGTCAGGGGACATGTTAGAACCCACTGCGTCATCCACCTTTATTAGCCATGCTGGATCACACTCCTGCTCTGACTGTCCGTGAAACACTCTGCTGCTCTCCACACTGAGCAATGACCAACGATTTGTCACTGTGGCTCTGGTGGTTTGAGCTAATAGGATCGGATTAGAGACGCTGGCTTTTCTTTCGATACAGTTCTATCAATTTGATCAAGACTTAAGCTCTTGATTTCCCATGACTTACTGGATTTCTGACAAGGCAAGGTATGATTAAAAATTTAAAAAAGAAAAAACTTGGATAGCGCAGTCCCCAGGTGTCTCGGCTGTGTAGCCCACCTGGAGGACCACTGTTGAAGTCAGGGATGCCAAATTTAGTTTTACTTGCTGCACATTTCCGGCTGATTCACTCATGGTTTGCCAAAGCAATGTTCCACACCAGAGAAAGTTTAATTATTTGGAAAGATCTGTGTGTCCACAGAACGAAAATGACAAAAAGGATTTCCCAGGAGATTCCTTTGAAAAATTCCATCATGTTGGCTTCCACTGTTTCAGTATTTATTCTTAAGAATAGGACATTTAAATTTTGCAGTGATCTGATTTTAAAGGAGAGATGAGACACATGAAAGTCATTATACAAATTGAACCAAGCTCCTCGCTTCACAGCCAGTGCCTCACTCATATTTTTCTTATTAAAGCAATTAATGGGAAATGAAGGGCGTTTAATGAAATCATTTCAACGGATGATTTAACATCTGAAAAATTGGGGCTTGTGAAATCTAACATCATCCCTCACTCCTATCTTTGTCATCAAGGCTTGAAATGTGTGCTCTTCACCTTCACTCCCATTTTAATATTGGCAAAGCTCTTTACAATGTCATTAAGAGATTAGTTCGGCATCTCATCCAACATTTGCAGCAGATATCTGTCCTTCAGTCTTGGTTTAATGTCTCATGTGTTTAATTCCAATGGCTTTTCAGCTGATGTCTGTATGTCAGTTTAACACTCTATTTATCATTCTGTCTGTCGTTCTAACATTCTGTTTGTTGTGCTGTCTGTCAGTCATTGAATCTATCGTTATGCATGGACTTCCAATTTCATTGCTATGCTGATGACATTCAAATGTACCTAACCACCAGCTCTGATAGGTCATCACTGCCAGACTCACTTACTGCTTGCATCAGCGATATTAAGCATGGGATGTCCTTGAATTTCCTTAAACTAAATAATAACAAAACTGAAATATTGATGATTGGCTCTGCTATCTCAGTCAAAAGGACTGACCTGTCCTTTGAAATTGACGGGGTTCATGTTAAGCCTGCTTCATCTGTCCGTAATCTTGGTGTCTTATTTGACTCATCTTTATCTTTTGCCTCTCATATTTCTTCTGTTGTTAAAAACTCTTTTTTCCATCTTCGTAATATTGCATGTCTTCGATCTTCTCTAACTCTAGCTGATGCTGAAATCTTAATTCATGCATTAATCACATCACGTCTGGATTATTGCAATGCTCTATTTCTTGGTCTGCCTAAAAAACTTATTGCAAGGTTACAGTATGTTCAAAACTCAGCAGCAAGGGTTCTCACCTCCACCAGGCGTTCTGCTCACATTACTCCTTTACTGCATAATCTTCACTGGCTACCTGTGGCATCACGTATTCACTTTAAGATATTACTTCTAACGTTTAAGGCATTAAATGGTCTTGCGCCTCCATATCTGTCTGACCTACTGTACTCCTATTCTCCTGCCCGGTCTCTCAGATCATCTGAGCTTGGTCTTTTGTCCATTCCTCGTTTTCGGCTGTCCACTGTAGGTGGTAGGTCATTTAGTGTTAATGCTCCGAAATTATGGAATTCGCTACCCCTTACACTTCGTAATATACCATCTTTGTCTACATTCAAGACTCAGCTAAAAACGTATCTTTTTAATGTGTATTTTGGATAATGTGGCTATATGTGGCCTTATGTGTTTTGTATTGTGTATGTGGGTGTGCAAATGTTTTGTTTAGCACTATGTAAAGTGACCTTGAGCTATGGAAAGGCACTATATAAATAAAACTTCTTCTTCTTCTTTGTTTCTAAACTTGCTGTACAACAAAAGAGAACATTATAACATGCCTTTACTCCACAACATCTGTCGAGTGTTTGAAATAACTTCCTTTTGTGATCTGATGTGGCTTCTTATCACAGAATGTGTCAGAAAATATGTTCTATATGCTACTTTATAAAGAATACATCGATTAGCAATGGATTTTAAATATACTTAATTATTATGAAAATAACTGAGATGGCTTGAAGAACACAGAAAAATTATACATTGTCGCAGTCGAGTGTTTATTGTCTTAATGTTTCATCATTCAAAACGTTTCTATCTTTTAATTCAGCTACAGCAATAGCAGGATGGCATTGTCCATATTAGGGATTTCCTGGAGCATCATTGGTTCTATTACTTCTGTGATGCATATGTGGAGTTTCTGTGTGAGGTCGCCCTCCGGCCTCCAGTAAATGAAATTAAAAATAATACCTCTCTCAAAAGAAATGTGATAATCCATGTGTTTTTACAGTGTACAGAAGTTTACTGGGGTTTTAATTAAAGTGAACTGGAGTTTTTTAATATATTTTATATATAGCATTTTAAATAGCAAAAAAATAAAATGTGCATCAGAACAGAACCGTTTGTGTGACTGAGTGCAGACCTGCTAACCTTTGGAAAATATTTAACATTAAATCTTGTATTTTGCACATTGTGCAATTACGATTTTGACATTAGCCTTTAAGGATCTTCAGGTAATAATGTAGCTGTCTAGGAATATATGAATATATTCCTTCCATATATGTGATATAGGAGTATATTTTTTGTCCAACAAGAAATATTTGAGCAAAAGGTATGTAATTATGGAAACTTATTCATTGCGCTCAGTCTGTTTGAGCACACATGCGCAGCGGGAGGGGGGGGGGGGAGCCCCCCCCAGTAGCGGCGCTCATTTACTGAATCTGTCAGTTTAAGCAGAGAATAGCCTGCAGGCGGCCCTCCACGCAGACAGTAAAATGGAAATATTTTCCATGACTTTCTAACCATTCACAGAGAATATACCTGTGAAATTTAAGTTAAACAGCACATCTCAAACGCATTAAACAGTGCACATAGCTAGGCATGGGCCGATTACCGGTTTCAAGGTATACTGCGATTTGAAAATTTCACGTGTTCAATATTTTTAAATCTCTAAAATAATATTTTCCGTTATACCGTTCCTGCGGTATGCACTGTTTTTCATGTCTCCTCAAAGACTGAAAGTGTAGGAATCCCTCAGGTTGAGTGCAGTGTAGAGAGTAACATGACCCTCCTCCTGTTGGTGCGAGCGAGCGGTCAGTCACGTGTGTGTAGGATGGCCGAACTTAAGGAGCTTCCCCTGGAACTTATGCGATTGGCAACCGGTCGTTTTTTTGTTTTATTGCAACTCGTCTCTGTTCTGAACTTGTACAAACTGTGTTTGCAAAGCAATCATTTTCCAAAGTGTAATTTATGTGAAAATATGAAGTCTGTAACGCCCGTTAACACAAGCCAGAGACGCTAAAGACGGACGCACAGAGAAAAATACTGTAGCAGGCAGATCACTCACTGTTCATGATGCACAAACTATTGGAAGAAAATCCTCAATATTGATTTGGGGGTTTATATGAATGTGTTTCTGAGGGGAACTGACTGTCTTCAGAAAAGTTTACGTGGTATTTTCTTTTCATCTCGTCTCTGTATAGTTCATATTAAAGCAGTGTTTCAGCGCAGAGCTGCTTTGTTTACAGTGGTAACCAAGGAAATGCTGTATCACTGTTCCATAAGCGCCGCCTTTGGTCAGAGAGTGAATCTGCGTCTCATTCAGAGCATCTGCCATTTGCTTTTGCTTCGTTCAGGCATGTAGTATAATTTCACAAAGCTTGTCAGAACATTCTGTTTTTGCTTCAAATTGGGTTATTATTAAGTCAAATTATGTATATGAAATTATATTACTAAATGATATGAAATTATATAAAATGATATGTATATGAATGATATAACTAAAATTAAATAATATCTGAATTACAGATTTTAAAGTTAAACAGATGTCCAGTCCTTTATTTTTTTTTTTTTTAGAAAACCAAAAAAAAATCAAAAACAAATCAAAGAAAAAATAAACAAATTTTACTGTTCCTAATATTCTGTATGTTGCTCTAAAACGAAATATATTGTGTTCAGCGGAAAAAGTTTTTTTTTTTTTTACTCAGTCATTTAAAAATAACACATTTTAGAGCTGTAACGACAATACCGTGAAACCGTGATATTTTTGCTTAAGTGTTATCATACCGTCAAAATCTCATACCGGCCCATGCCTACACGTAGCCTAATCGTTTAGCAGCACCTGTATCTGTCAGAGCATCTACTGTGCAGATGCTTAAAACATTATTCTTAAAGGGTTAGTTCACGCCAAAATGAAAATTCTGTCATTAATTAATCACCCTCATGTCGTTTCAAACCCGTAAGACCTTTTTTCATCTTCGGAACACAAATTAAGAATTTTTTTATTAAATCCGAAAGCTCTCTTACCCTCTGTAGACAGCAACACAACTGCAATGTTCCATCCAGAAACCGTATCAAGGACATCGGTAAAATAATCCATGTGACATCAGTGGTTCATCCACAATTATACGAAGCTACGAGAATACTTTTTGTGCGCAAAAAAAAAGAAAATAAAAATTTTATTCATTTATTATTTTTATTCTTTTGCGCACCAAAAGTATTCTCGTAGCTTCGTATAATTGGTTGAATCTCTGATGATTAATTTACAGATCTCCTTGCTACGTTTCTGGACCTGGGGAACATTTCAGTTGCGTTGCTGTCTATGGGAGGGCCAGACAGCTCTCAGATTCCATCCGGTCTCCCAGGCTGCTGTGCCAAACAGAATAATCTGGAAACCGATTCTGGGACTGGCTAGGATTATTATTATTATTTTTTAATTTCAGATGGCTGTAATATCACATCAGATGACTGGATTGGCATCCCAGTGGTGGTTTAAAGAATGGACAGTTACAGAAAAAGGGAGAAAGATGCAGATGGCTGAAACTAGATAACATGTAATTTCGCATACTTATGCAGCTGTCTCTGTCAAGCACCATGATTCTCCTTGGGCGTTTTTTGGCTTTGTCTTGAGAAGAAAGGTGTTTTTGCAGGTCCATGCCATGAAATTTCTCTGACTCTTGGAAAATTACAGTTATCCAGTGTGACTCTAAGAGAAAAAGGTAGTTTTTGATCAATAATATATTATACTGTATATCAAAACAATTTCCCTTTGCATTTCCTGACCCAAAACAATCCTACATTATATAACCAAGTCAATGTATTATTCTTTCATTTTTGTATCAGTGTTTAAAACATATTTAATTTAGAACTAATTTAATAATTGATATGTTAGTTTATTATTATTAATAATAATACTAATTCAATATAGACCATCATACACTGAAAAAATGAAAAAGGAGCCTTTTCTAATTTTTCTACTTTCAATATTAATGAAAAAAAAACAATAACTGAACGGCTTTTAAATTACAGTTTTTAATTAAGGTAGCAAACAGGATGCAGAATTACAATTCAAACCAAAATTTGACTGTTTGGACGTTGAATTAAAATGATCTGAAATTCAAAGAAATTTGTATAAGGTATAATTGTAAAACTAGAAAAGCAAAGTTTGACAAGACATTTGATGAGAAATGTGAGAGAGAGATTTCCTAGAATGCATTTACTAAATTACAATTCAGTAAATTCCTCTTCCTGTCATTGCAATTCAAATTCTAATTCAGCTTCCTGTAGGGTGTGACATGATCACTCATGACCCTCTGTCATCTGTTTGGATTAGGAAGGGCTCCAGAGGCTCTCACAGTGAAGATGCACAGATGATAACACGTCAGAATCACAAATCTAGTGGACTGGCACAGTTCGGTAGAGCTCATTTATCACCTTTACCACATCTGCACCATTTGAATCACATGAGCAATGTAGCATAGGGAATATGTGGCTCTTATGGGTATGAGTCATATGTTTGCTAGTAAAGAGGTTAATGTGATGGAGCCATGAGAGAAGCTGCTTCCAGCTTTTCCTCCTGGTTGGTTGATTGAACTCTGAAGAACACCTTTAACATGTGGCAACTTGTGTGATTTGTTTTTATTTCAGTTATAATGTCCATTTTGCTCATGTATGTAATTCTTCTGCCAGAAACACGAGATAAGGCTTGCTGCGATAGACGGTGTTTTCGGTTATAACGGTGTTAAGCCGCAACACCGGTTACGTCATTTGCCTACCTCGGCACCGTCGTTTTGATTTTTTTTATAGTAACAAAAATAATTTAGCCTAGTTCAGTTAGAGGACAGACACTTTTAAAAACTAAACGCTCAATGCAGCGTGCCGAACCGTGCGTGAACGATAGTGCACCACGGAGCAAGAGTCAGATTTTATTTATCATGTGAGGAGAGTGAGTCGAGCTGACTGACAAGAGTGAGGTGAGAAAGACAAGAATTTCTTATTCTTATTTCTTTCTTATTTCTTATTCGTTTGGCTAATAAACGTAGCGTTTCTTATTTATTTGGTTCCACAGTATTTGCTGATTATTTTATCTACCCATAAACCTTTGTGTCGACTAATAATTTGTTATTTTAGTAAGGCCTGTATGGTTGTATTTTTTACAACCAGAAAAACTCAAACGAACTAACACCCCAACCCCCCACCCCCACCCCTTATTATTTGAATGGAATCATTTAATCAGAACATCAGTATTTTCACCCAGCACTAGAGGAAATGTCTGAGTGAGATAGGACATAGATACATACAGTTCCTCAGGCAAACAGGCTGTGCAGAGTACTACGCTACGTACCTAATTGGTGTTTGAAGTAATTTCAAATCTTCAGAAGGACCGAAAAAGATTCAAGTGAGTTCTTCATATTCAGAGAAGATGTTTTTTTCTGAGGTAGCGAATGTAGTTATCTATCTGCTCTATGCCATCCTTTTGGCTTTTTATGTTCAAAAGGAAATATTAAAAGGGTGCTATGTCAATGTTCTCACCCCGTCAGTAGAATTATAAAGCGTACACAAACCCTTCAGCTGCTGCTGTGATGACAGTTTGAGAGATGGGAGTGGCAAAACTTGTAGAGTGACTGCATTAGCATTCACCACAGGTTTGGAGAAAGCTTTCGCCTCAGGGCTACACTTTTTCTGCCATGTGGAGCAGAGGCAGAGAGAGGGAGATAAAGAGAGATATGCTTGGCAGGGTGGAGTCCTCGAACATGGCCTCTAATCTTTGATCTGTACCCGCGTAGGGCCTGCTGGTTCTCTCCGAGCAAATCTGTGGGGAGAGTTCAAGGGTTGAATGCCTTTGAGCAAATGACAGCTCATAATGGCAATCTGTAGATTCCGCTTAGGCTCGGAGGGCGTTTGGCTTCCTTAACTGTGCTCTGTCCCCTCCAGACTGCTTACTTGGTTACCATTAGATTAATGGATAACTAATATTAGCTTTGACACAACGATTAACTTGCAGACTAAGCAGGAAAAAGCAGGTTTGGCACATTTAGGATCACAGTCTGTCTGCTGCCTTTGTCTTATTAATGTTTGATAAGGCTAGACTCACTTTTGGGATTTAAATAAGCCCCTAACCATCACTATTAAACTTCAGAGCATTATTTATCATTTGCTGTTCATTCTCTGGCCATGAATGATCCCTAATCCATTTCTAACCTAGCAAACGTAGGTTTTTCACCTGGAAAGACATTTTATTTTATTTGATTTTATATCAGTTGATGTTGGATATATTTGATTAGTATTAAATATTTGTTCATGGATGCTCATTTCTGCCTTTTAGCTTTTGCTATCAACAAGCACTAACTCAAAAGCAACTTTTTAAAGAGCTCTATTTCTTAAAGAGTGTTTCTCTATAACACAGGTCCCAGCTTTATTATAGGGACTTTCTCATCTCAAGTATTCAACTTTCTCTTCAAATGAATTGTTACCAATAGCTCATACTGAATATTATATTGTTTTGATGCCCCTCAGGCATCACAGCATTAAATTATCATTGACAAAAACTATCGATTTTTTTAAAAGTGTTTTTTGTTTTAATTGTGAGAGGAAGGATTGGTGTTTTTGACTTGAGCCAGAAAACATCTATCCTCATAGCAAAGTGCATAAAACCACTCAGAGCACCTCAGCAACTGCATATGACTGACCTGATAAGCACCCAAAACATCGTGATGTTAGTTTGACACAGGCAGGCACAACATTCATGTTCTTTAGAAAATGTAAAAATTTAGTTTTTAATCATGGAAGGATTAATATTTATTATTTTATTTAATTTTTTGTTTATTTATCCTGGTGCTTATGAGGTCTCATTGAGTATTTTATCTGTGTTGTCAGGATTTTTTTTATTTTATTTTTTAGATAATTAAGATATTTTAATAATAATTTTAGTTGATTTAGATGTAATTCATTTCAATGTGTTGATGTGGTGATTGGGACATGCAGATCATACGAGACATTGAAGCTATTGGCATTTATTGGTGGATGGAGACAGTACACCGATCAATTAGCTCTCTGGTTGAAAGCCCAGCTGTTCCAAGACACATCGTTGGCTCAAACGGAGATCATAATACATTGCCATGGGATCATATTTAATCAAATTGACCCCATCAGATTAAACAGCAGTTTAGGCACAATTGCTTTTTTAATGCATAAAGTTTGGGTCAGTGAGATTATGGATTGATTGATTGATGTCTTTATGCATAAAATCTGTAATTTCTGTGGATACTGTGCCCTTGAGCAAAGGCAGTGCTGTGGTTCATGGCTACACCTTCTCTCACAGAGGATGAGTCAGAAGACCTCTCAATTGTCTGAGTACTGTTGCAATATTAAGTAAGATTCTCCAAACTTTTCATGAGCCTTGGAATGGAATGTTTTTTTTTTTGCTGTTCCTTTAAGACCTTTCGTAAGACCATATGTCATTTTTAAATATGAAATTATTTAGTTTAGGGATGTGGGTTTGTTTTTTGAGTTCATCCAATATGGAGCTTCTATCCACACATTTTATAGAGTTTTTTTAAGCAAAGGGAATATTTTTGGTGATTTAAGAGTGTTAGTATGTATTTTTGTCCCTTAATATTACATCATCAGTCTGGATTTGCAGAGTTTGCTGTCAGCAGTGTTGCTGATGTACACTATCAGTTAGGGCTGGGCAAAAATTTTTTCGATTAATTGTTTTTTTAAATGACGTTGATTCGATATCGATTCTGAAAAGCCGCGAATACGATCTTTTCCGGTTATTTATTTAAGCAACCCATTTATATTTATTTTTTTTTCTTTTAAAACAAGATTTGATTAACGTGAATCTTATCATTAGTCGTCTCCACTAGATGTCACCCTTATTTATCTTGCGCGATGTTAGAACAGAAATCCTGTCATTCATTCAGCGCTTATCATGGCCATACGCGTGATTCGAATGCTCAGGTGAAATGCTATAGTAAATCTGCGGAAGCATCTGATATCACGCATAAGGCGCCATGATTTCCGCAATTAATGAGTGGCGGATGGCGCGGCGCACTGTTTTGTTTACACATACTAAAGTGCGGATGATGCTCGCGTTTTTTCAGCTTCTGCCATCTCACTATATTTGATGATATGAACACGAATGTCATCTACAGCTGCTCTGAGAGTCATTTTATTAACATTTTACCGTTTCATTTGAGAAAACTACTATCATATCACATACACAGCAGCTGCAAGATCTTCACGGCAACCCATCAAAATAAAAGTTTAGTTTAACCTTAAGAAACTCTGAATATATTACTATTTAGCAGTCTTAAAGGGGTCCTATTATGCTTTTCACTTTTTTAATTTTAGTCAGTGTGTAGTGTGTATGTTTGGGCATAAAAAAGATCTAGAAAGTTACAAATCTCAAAGTCGACTCCAAAGGGAGATATTTCATTTTTTTTTTTATCCTTTTTCAAGAACTACAACGAATGGCTCGTTTGGAATACAGCGTTGGTTTTTGGGCTTTGTGATATCACAAAGCAGCCCATCAGAATATCATTAAAAATAATTCCCGCATACAGAAATTCAAATGGTTGGGGGGTGAGGAGGGGCGAGGTCGTGGTTAGAACGCTAGGTTGAGTGAGCGCATCAGACGAGACGACGAAGAAGAGCAGCTGCTGTGCTGTAGCCTCACATTTTTGGCATGTCTAGAACAGCGGTTCTCATTTCCAGTCCTCGCGTACCCCCGCTCTGCACATTTTGTGTGTTTCTCTTATTGCTTCATACGTTTGTTATATTTGAATGTAAGTGCCCTGCGAAGTGGACATTATTATTTAGTTTAACTGAAATGCCTCTTTAGACCTAGGCTACACCGTATATGCTTATTATAATTAATTTCACAAAAACACAAACACTTTCAATAATTAGACAGACTATGAGGCAAACCGATTTATTTATTTAAATTTATTTATTTATTAACTCACGTTAATGAGACATTTGAGACTGCCGCTCTGAAATTATGATATCCAGATGCGGTGGAATTCGGGAAAGGGTGAATCCATATTTAACATAGTCTGGGTTGTACTTGCGTTGTTTACATTTTGCTGCCTTTGAAGTGGAAGGAGTTTCTGAATCTTCTGCTTTTTTTCTTTTAAAAAATGGATGCATTTTGTCAAGCTAACAAGCCGTGGCTGTGTATAGTAGGTCTGGCATAGCAATGCATTGCAATCTCCTGCGCCGTCGTTACCAAGCAATGGGAGGTAAAAAACAGCTGCTAGTGTGTGTAACATTACATAAAGAGAGTAGGACCTTGTCCAATAAGAGACGTTTGCGGCAGCGATAAATTGTTGTGATAGGACAGTTTAGAAACGGCGTTAGAAAGTTACGGCAATAATGACTCAACATGAGACATTCGAAAATACGATTCGTTGGAGGTCACTGTTTCAATGAGCCTTTTGTGAAGTGCACTTACTGTGCCGGTGTAACACCGAGAACACAGAGAAAGTCTCACGACCCCCTACGGAATGATCCTCGACCCACTAGTGGGTCGCGACCCACTGGTTGAGAAACACTGGTCTAAGCTGTTCGCCAATCACAACGCACTGGGACAGCTAACTAATCACAACACATATCATTTTTCAGAAGGCGGGCCTTCATCAAACCCAGAACTAATCGAGCCGTTTGTGCCAGCCTGGGGAGAAAGGTATTTTAATTATGTAAATTATGTGAAAAATTATGTGTTTTTCGAACGACCTAGTTATGAGAGCCTGTTCTAGTACCCCCCAAAACAAAATCAAGACTTTGTAAAAGAATATAATAGGACCCCTTTAAGAACAATGCAGCTATCTGCTAATAAATATTAATAAATCTTTATTTTTTAAAGGAATAATCACATCTGTTTTATTTTTAATTTTAACAGTAAACCTCTTTTGTGCAGCATTTTGTTTGCCAAAAAATAAAAGGGTTTAATTATCATTTAGGATAAATTAAATTAATGTTTTACGCCTTCATCTGATTACCAGAAAAATTAAAAACATTTTATAGGGCCCTACTATTGTTTAAAAAAGGACCCATACAAAAAAAGTATAGGTTTAAAATACAGACATGTGGTTCTTAATATATTTTTATTAATTCACCATTTGTAAACTGATGTTTACTGTTAATTTTAGGAAATAGCAATAGCATTTGTATTAAAACTATATTCACTGAATGTAATCAAAAAATCGAGAATCAAATGGAATCGAGAGCTTGCGAATCGAAATCGAATCGAATCGGGACATCTGAATCGATACCCAGCCCTACTATCAGTCAAAAGTTTGGGACTTTAGTAAGTATCATTTTTTTTTTAAAGGAATTATTACTTTTATTCAGCAAGGATGTATTCAGTTGATCAAAAGTGACAGTAAAAGACTTTTATAATACAAAAGATTTATATTTAAAATAAACATTGTTCTTTCTGACATTCTATTCATCAAATAATCCTGAAATTCCACCAAAATATAAAACAGCACAGCCTACTAAGAATTTTTCTTGAGCACCAAATCAGCATATTGATTTCTAAATGATTTCTGAATGATCATGTTCAAATTGAAATAATATTTCTTTTACATTTATAATATTTTTTTCACTGTTTTTACTCTACTTTGATTTTTTTTTAAATGCAGCCCTGGTGAGCATTTTTTTTTTCAACCAAAGCACATCAAGCCAGGTGAAATTTACCATGAAATTTATCATGACATTTCAAATGGTCTTCTCTCTATTCATGCCTAATGTTGTATTCTTTTTCTCTCTTTATAATATGTTCACAATATGTCTCTTTCTTTTCCACTCTCTCCTTTCTGTTTGTATCTTTGTATATTTAGGGTGCTTTCACACTAGCTCTTTCGGCCTCGAACCCCTCCGGTTCGCAGAGCAACCGACAAGCCACAGTTCGGTTTGACCCACCCACCCGTTTGGGATGATGTTGAACGTGTCTTCCGTAAAATTAATTACTATTAAAGGACTCGGGTACCCACCCGCGAACCGTACCCGAGTCAGCTTAAAAAGGGTGGTCTGGGGTACGATTCATTTGAACTCCGGTACGGTTCGCTGCTGATTTAACGCAATCATACCAAATCATGCAAGTGAACCGCTATTAATGATGTATTATTTGATAAAAATGCGTGTTTGTGTGTAATGTGGTGTGCTTTCGACACTCACTTCCTGACCGAGCGTGAACGACGTGCTGCAAACGAAGAAGCTTATATCTCATTCTGTTCACGCCTTCACGTTCTTTAGAGCATTGTTGCAGTACATTGTACTAAGACCAGACGTAAGTGCCGTATGTTACCGACGCTTTGTAAACAAAACGAACAGTTCAAAAATTTAAATATTTATAAGTGCAGAGAGCAATGATATGCATTTGCGCCTTCTCCGCGCCGTCTTACTAAGCAACGGGTCCTCCTGCCCACACCGGATGGGGTGGTAAACAGCTGCTAGAGCTGATGAACGCAAACGATACCGCGGTACGGGACCCAGAAAATAAATATGAAAGCAGTACAGCAGGGGGCAGGGGGAGGGGGGAGAACGGGGAGCAATCGAAACTCGGGTTCAGACCAGGCAGTCGAACCAAGTGTGAAAGCACCCTTAACCTGTGATTCTCTTTGTCTATGTGTGATATAATTGTACTGCCCCATAGAGGTAAAGTCATCTTAAACCTTCTGAGACGAGACTAAACTGCCAAGAATTACAGCCTTACATTGCTCTTCATGTTGTTCTGGAAACTGCCTGATTGATCCATTCACTTTAACTGAACTAACTAGTCCAGTGCCTCTGTTATCAGAGATGGAGTCTTTGTTATCAGAGATGGAGCAGATCCATGGAATCAATGAGCTCCAGTCCTCCATACTAGCTAATCACTGCACTGCACAGCAGAAGGAGCCTGGCTCTGCACTCAACCACTATCGATCAGGGCCTGATCTGAGCCCACCAGCACTCAGAGCCAATCACCACAGATACCGCCCTCCCACGGGCTGTCCCTCTCTAACTCCTCATCGCCTAACGAGGAAGCTTATTTAAATCAGAGAAGCTGTGAATACATAATGAGACCCAAGCTTGTTTTCAGCTGACTGTAGCACTGATACCAGAGTGGCATATTGATCTGTTTACTCTGTGCTCTGCGTCCCGTCCGTAAAAGCAGTGGTTAAGGAGGGAAGGCTGAGCTCTGAAGGTAAACACCGCAACAGGAGAGTTGAGGTCAGTGCATGTGAAAGTGAGGTGCTTCATCCCATGTGGCGGCCAGCACTGATGGTAAATTACCGATTTAAAGGGGTCATATGATGTTGCTAAAAATAACATTATTTTGTGTATTTGGTGTAATGAAATGTGTTTATGCGGTTTAAGGTTCAAAAAACACATTATTTACCACATAATGTACATTATTGTTTCTCCTCTATGCCACGCCTTTCTAAAACGCGTCGATTTTTAAAAAGCTCATAGGTCTGAAAAGCTAGGTGTGCTCTGACTGGCCAGCTATCCAGTGCATTGTGATTGGTCGAATACCTCAAGCGTGTGACGGATATGTTACGCCCCTCACCATATTGTTGATGCCGTTTCTGGCCGGAGCGACGAGACAAAAACAATTAAAACCCATTATAAACGAGGCATTTGTTGCATCCAGTGGGGACATAATTACGGATTATAATGACTTATACTGTCTTTTTACGCGTTGCGTTGCATCTCGCCACGTAAACATTAAACCATGTCTGTATTTGTGATCGGAGAAATGACAAACCGCTACTCTACACTGCTCAAAACTGCGTTTGAATCATCAGTGGCAAATCATTAAAATGAAAACGTACTTACAGTCTATGAGTCAGAACAGCCGGCATTGTAGTCTAACTCTACCAGGATCAGGAAACAGTCCTCAATAAAATGCGCTGGACACATTGGAATATTTGGGTTGAAACTGTTCTGGAACAGTGTTTGTAAATACAACTTAACCACTGATTTCTAGTCGTGTCCTCTTTTGGAAGGCCAAACAAAGTAGTTTCGCTTTCACAATGAAACAGCGTCACACACGGCGGGCTAGAGCGAGCAGAAGACGGTGGCTTAGAGGAACGGAAGCCGGCTTGAAGGAAGCGGCAGGGGTGGGCTTGCTGGCACCAACATGTGACGACATTTAGGAATAAGCTTCGTCCACTGTGAAAGCCGATCCGGTGATCCACAGCGAAGTTGTAGTATTTCCTCAGCAAACAGCACGGATCAGCTCCAGGCATGACAAAACAGATATCATTCTCTTTTGGAAGACCAAAAAAAGTAGTTTAGCTTTCACAACGAAAAACACAGCATCTCCACGACATGGCGGCAGCGGCAGCAACAACAATACTACAGCGAGAATAAAAGTTACGCCGCCTTCTTTGCGTGAAAATTTGGGTGGTGTTATGCAAATCTTCCAACACAGCGACATATATATGTGGGGGCGTGTTTAAATTAGGCGTTTTAGGTAGGCGTGGTTGACACTCAACTTTTATAAAGAATATCTCTCTGGATTTGAGACTTTAGTCTTTGCAAACTTACAGATCTTCTTTATGCACCAAGAAGCTTGTAACACTCCAAAGAGAAAGGAAAAAATTTAAATAGCATCATATGACCCATTTAAGAAGGCCGTCCACTGGAGTTTAGTTACATCGTCTAAAGGGTTTTATACAAAACCATCATCTTTTTTTTTTTTGTGATCATTTGATTTTTATTTGAGCATATTTTTGTTTTATTTTGCAATAAATTGCTTTCTAGAATGAGAACATCTTGTCTTTGTAAACAATAAATACCTCTTTTAATTTCCTTTTCAAAACATGACTTTGTCGTGAAGGAAGATCTGGATTGTTTTTAGGCTGTGATATGTACTAAAGGATATTGGCTATTTAAAAAAACGGACAAGCACTTTGATATGATCTTCCTGTTACGATAAAAATGATGTCAAAAAAGTGCTTGGCCATTTCTCCATAAAAGTAAACTGGATTAGGAGAAAGTATTTTATCAAAGAAAAAAAAGAAGAAGAAAAAATAGACGCTTTACCTTTCATTAAAAATCTCTTCAAGAAAGCAAGTCGAATTGCATTATTTTATAAGATTTATATATCAGTAATTTACAGATTACATACTTAATCTCCCTGAATCCTTTTCATTCATCCTATTAATGTTATTATGAAATCCCATTGATGTTCCGTATGTGTCAGCATTGGTGATCTCAAAAGAGTTTCTGAATGTTTACAGTGTCACATCTGCATTGGTTTGATGGCTGGAGTGACAGCCTTGCTAATGAAGTTTGTTGTGTTAATGTAATTAATTAGAGTAGTTACCTTGCCAGACAAAAGCTTGTCTAATGGATCGAAATTCAAATGCTACATCCTCGTCCCTTGTGGGGGCACACTAAATCAATCTTCACATACATGCATGTAAATACACAGCTTTAAGCTTTAAACCTTGTCTGCATGCTTTTAGCTACAGTTATACCGCATGTATTAATTGTTTGCTTGCCTTAACCTTTAATAAATAAATAAAAATGATACTTTAACCGTCCTCTGATGTTTTATAGCCTCAGTGCTGCTAGTATGCTTATAATATTTGCTGTAAACATATGCTGCATGTGGTGACAGAATTTTTTTTTAAAAGGCTTAGTGAAATGCTCTCTCTGGCCAGCACTATGTAGTCCATCTAAGCTGCAGATGAGCTTCTGTCACACCTAACCATCCCATAAATCCTCTCTGGCCTAGAGTGTAGAAAAGGAAGCATCTTTATCTTCCCCACGGCCTACGTGCACTGTATTTCTTCACTAAATTACTTTTTCTGTGTTTGTGATGGAAGAGGGGAAAAAATGATCCCAACGAGAGAAATGTAGAAATGATTGGTCCACTGGAAGTCTTTTCTCATAGGAGACTTCAGAGAAAAAGAGGCGGCCCTATAGAAAGTCTCAGAATTATGAGATTGATTGGACTGGATAAGGATTTAATTTCTCGTAGTCTGTTTTATAATTCAGTCATTCATTTCTAAACCTGACCTTTTTCTCTCCAAGCAACATTTAGATTGATCCTGGTTTCATTCACACTAGCATGAGCAAATGTCACTGACTCACAACGGCTAGAACATGCACAGACTGATTTAATTTTACTTGGTTTTATTTATTTTAGACATAGACAAGTTTCCTTTAACTGCAGCTCTGCTGCAACTTGGGCAGAAAATATCAGAATGCAAATTAGTTTGGGCTCTTTTTGATTCATTACACAGATTATTTTGGGTAAACATTTAGATCGGAAATGTGTGGGGGAGTTTATGCCAGATTAAATCCAATTATGGATGCTTGTTTGTGTTTTGTCCTGTTTATGATTTTGTTATCAGTAGAATATTGCTTTGGAGAGTGAATAGAGACACATGGAGGTTTAAACTGAACAGAAATAGCAATATAAACATGATTGTTGTGTCTGCAGCTTATCTTGCCATACTCGGGACAGCGGATGATGAAAGAATGGTGCAAAAAGAGCGGGGAAAACAAAATTGGATGCAAAGGGTCGGGATTCCAACACAAACTCTTAACTTGGAGCACCCCCATGTTAAATTGTTGTTATTGAGTGTTTTTTGTCTCTCCATCTTTCGAAAAGAGAGCCACTTCTTTCAATACACTATCATCATGCAAAAAACCAAACACACTTTGGTCCCCTGAGGTGTTGAAACGTGAAGCGTAACAGTGTCTTCCATACGTTCTCTTGAGTTTTGCTGTTAGTCCGAGACGGTTGGGGTGATTATGTTCAATATGATGTCCAACTAGCAAGGATAGGTGGGGAGATGTTGGTGGAGAAGAGAAGCTAAGGTCGGCAAATAAATGCGCCAGCAGAGTACAGTCTCGACATAGACCCCCCGTTGCCATGGGGGCGCAAAGCAGATATCGCCACAAGGAGAGTCACCAGTAGGCAGGGATGATGTACCGTTTCAAGTCTATACAGCGCGATTTGAAATTAAGAAGTATTAAAAATTTAATAATAATAATACTAATATTACGTTATACGTTCCTGCGTATGCCCGCTGTTTTAATGTCTCATCCAAGACTGAAAGTGTGAGGAAATCCCTCAGGTTTGAGTGCAGTGTGAGAGTAACATGACCCATCCTCCGCCTGTTGGATGTAAACAACGTGTGCGATTCAGAAGTGACGAAAGAGGTACAGTCACGGGTTGTGTTGGACGGCCCGAAACTTAGGAGCTTCCCCTTGAACTTAAAGCGAAGCGGCAATATCGGCAAGTTTTGTCTTATTGCAAAGCAATCTGCTCTGTTCTGGCCGTTGCACAACACTGCGTTGCAATGAAGTCGTTTCCAAATGTAATTTATGGCCCCCGTGAACATATGATAGTCTGTAACACCTGTGAAATCAGACACAGAGACGCTGAAGACGGATGCAGAGAGAAATATATTGTAGCAGGCAGATCACTCACTGTTCACTGTTCATGATGATCGAACTATTGGAAGAAAAGCCTCAATATTGATTTGGGGGTTTAGTTGATTAAGTTAATATAAAGCCGTTGATTCAGCGCAGGGCTGCTTTGGTACAGCGGTAAAAGAAACGCGTAGCTGGGGTTCCATGAGAGCCTCCTGCTTCTGTCAGAGAATTGAATCTGCATCCTCTCTTACAGAGTCGCTGTTAGCTTACGTTCAGCAGTAGTAGGGATGCTCCGAAATGAAAATTCTTGGCCGAAGCCGAAAAAAAAAATAAAACACTGGGCCAAAGGCCGAATACACTTTTTCAAAATTTTTTCCTCAGTATTTTGCCAATTTTTTCACCGTTGCCAAATTGAATAAGACCAACATGATGCGTTTTAGGTTTGTCTTGCTTTCAAAGAAAAAAATCAATTACAAAGCCAACAATTTTAAAAATAGTTGAACATGGCATTTTTTTAACAATTTAGCAGACAATATACTCAGAAAAAAGAAAACAAATTAACCTTAAAATTAATAGTAGTAAATAATACGTTTGGCATCAGACCCCCTTCTTGAAATCAGGCATGTATTTTTACTATACAAAATAAACAGCAGACTTGCCTAGCAGAAGAGCTCGTTAAAACAGTTAGAAAGTTTACAAATCCCAATTGAACAATACTGTTGTGAATGTTTTAATAAATGTATTAATAGAGCTGTTGTAATGATTATTATCGTTATTATTGTCTAACTTTTTTATTTTATTTTACAGAGCAGTTAAATTACAGTACTAACATTTATGAATGTTGATGGAGTTCTTGCTTTTTCTTTTATTTTGTCGGAAACGCGCAGGAAGACCCCAGCGCTTCTTTTTGTTGATAGAAGATTTATAAATGAGTCTCATCACGAATACGTCGTACGTATCGCATTGTCACGTGCCTTGTAAAAAATCATAAAAATGTGACTGAGCAACTGACGAGTAACAAGTTCAGCGCAGATTTTCCTCACGCTTTGGACTTTGAACCCTGGTTATAACAAGCAGATCCGCCGCGAGCTCGTGCAGCACTGTCAGAATAACTTGCATGCAATTCATGCGTGCATTAGAAAATATAACATTCTGCAGTTTATTTAATAATTGTTTAAGGTCATTTCGTGATTTCAATCATCATACAGTAACCAGCAACAATCACCCCGTCCTCTTCTCATCGAAGAGATGTGATGCAGCACTAAACAGTCTCTCGCTGTCTTTGCTTGTAATGACTTTTGCGTCTTTCTCGGACAGTTTTAAATGCTTCCACACTGCTGACATGTTTGTTGCATTGTGCCTCTCACTCTACGCTGGTTGCTATTTGATAGCGTCACATCATTGTTGTTCGGTTACAGTGAGTTATTCGATCTTTGCGTTAATCTTTTTTTTACTTTTTTGCTATTTCGGGTTTCTGAATAATCGGTGCATCCTAGCATGTAGTTATAATTTCACATAAGCTAGTCAGAAACATCTGTACCCTTTTGCTTTAAATTGGGTTATATTGTGTAAATCAAAGTTTGTTATGTGAAATTATATAACTAAATGACATGAAATTATATAAATGATATGTATATGAATTATATAACTAAAATTAAATAAGGTCTAAATAATGTCAGTCTTTATTCTATTCTGTTTCAGAAACAAATAAAAGAAAAAATAAACAAATTCTACTGTGCCAAATATTCTGCGTGTTGCTCAAAAATAAAATATATTGTGTTCAAAAATACATATATTTTTTTTTTTTTTTTACTCCAGTCTTTAAAAGGTAACACATTTTAGAGAGGTAACGACAATACCGTGAAACCGTGATATTTTTGCTTAAGGTTATCATACCGTCAAAATCTCATAACGTCCTAGTCACCAGGGTATTAGTTGAAAACAAGACTTGGTATAGAGTCTGTGCAAGACTATGAATTTCTTTAATAACATAACATGTTTACATTATATTATGCATCACAGGTTATGTAAATTCAAATATTTGAAAATGTCTAATATGTTTTCATATATTCACATGAACTACTGATTTTATACATTATAAAACACATACAGACAGATATTTTTACAATATTTCCAAATATTACTGTTTTTCATGTTTGAAGGAGCAATTTTCATTTCTACAGAGTTGATGAGTTTTTTACCTTTTGACATTAATGTTAATTTCACTAAAACATTGTTTATACAGTTTTTGTCAAAAAATTGACAATTAAAATGGACAAAATAAATGAAGACCAAAGGTTAATCCAACATTCTGAAAACTCTATAAACATTTGTTTTGACCATATGAATGATTTATCACAAAATATACAGTGAAAGCCTGAGCTGCTGATATGATAGCAATTAATGCACATACTGAAGTATTAGCCAACTTGCAGTGTTACTTTTTTTCTCATCATATCTTTGTTAATAGTTTTGTTAGTGATGGTCAGCGTGTAACCTGTCTAATTTCCTCATGGGCTGGCAAGCTGAACACTGTTTTCACAGAAGACCCGATGAACAAACAAATGGCAGATGTGTGATTTTGTTTAGTCCTGCTGTGAGTTTACCTTGCCCGTGTAACTGCTCTTTACCAATCCCATATTCCCTTGGCAGTATGCATGCAGGGCAAGTAAGCACATCCAGCAGGGTTCATGTCTTGCTTTCCACTTTTGCCAGCAGAGCAGGCTTGACCATGAAGCCAGTGTGTTCAAGCGGAGCTCAGGGCTGTCTTAGATTAACAGCTCCAACTCAGCCCCGGGCTATTTCCGCCACAGTTAGCAGGCTTAATTGCTTTTTGACCTGCAAAGAGAGATGATGTGCTTTTCGTGTTACCCCAAGACACTTAGTGTAGCATATTTCATGCACACTGAAATGGCCCCACATACAGATGCATGTGATTTGTGAGAGCCGAACGTGGAGGGGAAAACATTTTCTTAATTTAAAGTGTAGCATCTTTCATTTTCTGTTTTTTCTGTGATGTTGAAAATCATCCAATGCTCACACTGATGTATTTTCTAAATAAAAACTAAGTACATATTCTTTCTTGTTGTATGACAAAACTGTCTAGAACTCACAAGCTTCTGAAATGTACAGTATACTGTTCAAAACTTTGGGGGTCAGTAAGATTGATCTTTTTCTTTCTTTCTTTCTTTCTTTTTTTCTTTTATAATAAGTAATTTTATTCAGCTATGAAGTATTAAATTGTTTACAAATGACCATAAAGATTTTTACATTAATACATTACAATGTTACCAAATAAAATATTTCAAATAAATGCTCTTCTTTTGAAAATTCTATTCATCAAAGAGTCTTTAAAAAATCATGTTTCCACAAAAATATTAAGCAGCTGTTTTCAACATTGATAATAATAAGACATTTTTAAATCACCATATTAGAATGATTTCTGAAGGATCATGTGATGCTGAAGACTAATAGCTGCTGAAAATTCAGCTTTGCCATTGCAGGAATAAATTACATTTTAAAATAGAAAACAGTTATTTTAAACTGTACTAATATTTCACAAAATTATTGTTTTACTGTATGCTTTGATAATACTTTGAATAAATGCATTGTTGAGCATAAGAGACTTCTTTCAGAAACATTAAATATCTTAAAAAAAAACAAATTTAAAAAGTACCAAATTTTGAACTGTGTATTTATTATTGTTTATCTTGTAATTTACTTTATAATTCATAATGCGACTTTATATTTCATAATATGGCTCATAATTTTACATTGTCTCACAATGGCTACGTTTACATGCACAATTTTTGGATCAGTCGGACTGAATTCGTTCTGATTGATGAATCTGAATGTAGTGTTTACATGAATGCTAAAGAACGTGATCAGGTTGATTTGCGTGTTTATATGTGTCAAGCTTCAAGAGTTTCTCATTGTTTGCACATAATAACCACTCTCCTACATGGTTTCTTTATTTGTTTTTAACAGCATAATTAATATGTATTAATTTATGGATAAATATACTTATAAACCGCTGTGCTGTGCTACTCATATTTATCACACAGTAAAAATGCCCGTCCCCGCACCCAAAGCGGGTTGCCTGTGGATGAGAATCCAAAACAAGGACTGGTGGGAGGTTGTCCTGCTCCACTTCACAGTTGCCGAGTGAAAGGAGAGTTTTATAAATGACAGGACACGCATTTATACAACACTTTATTCAAAAGTGAAGAACCGCTCGGTTCCGCTGACATACTCATTACGCTATTTGTTGCGTACAATTGCCAATATGCGCAGTGACTGTTTCAGTTTTCGGGGTTCAATCCAAGTCGAAGTGTTTACAGCATCTCAATGGTATTAGAAAAGGAATAAACCACCCCCTTCAATCCGATCAAAATTTCATTCCGATCGAGCTCAATCGGATCGATTAAGGTGTTTACATGAAGGTTTTTCAGTCCAATTGAGCCGTCAATCCAATTACAAATGGATTATTTGGTTGCATGTAAACATAGCCAATGTGACTTTCTTATTTTTAAACTTTTTAAGCTACGTTCCGAACACCCTGTGGCTTTCTGTAACACTTCTAGCGGAGATTAATCATGAATTGAAAGATAAGAGTTGTAACCATTTGTGCTACTGAATACAGATGAGAGGTCATTCCAAGGTAAATTTCACATTTTTAGCAATGTTGTGGGCACTATTTTAGTGACAGATAAACCCAAGGGCTGCTCTGCTCTGGTGGAAGACTTAGTCAGGCTGGCTTATTGTCATAATGTTGACACCCAGCTCTACTGTTCCTGTGTACAGAGAGGAAGATGAGACATGTCAGTGGCCAAAACAAGGTCAAATCCATTACTGCTCATCAGTGCACTCACCCTGTTCCACTAGAGATATTTGATCAATTTGATTTGTTCAAACAGCATAGTGATATTTGTGTTTTCTGTGTCTCTCCTTCCGCCTCCTCTTAGAGCACTGCTCATATATATTTAATGGAGCCCCACTGTGGTGGTGGCCACAAACACTTCCTGCTACACTTATGCAGGCCAGAATATAAGGAAGAGGTTTAACATTGGCCTCTTTAGAGCTTATTGGCCAGCAGTGTGCCTCCAAAAGGCCACAGAACCACGATAGGTGTGGTAACTGTCAAACCAAAGAGGCTCATGTATGTGAAATAGACGGAAGGTCTGGAAAGAAACTGGACACACACTCCTATGTCATCTGTTCCAGAGAACTGCTCTTGCCACTGCTGCCCACTCACTGTAGACAAAGCAGCTTCTGTGTTTGATTGAAAATGAAAGCGAGAAGGAGGGCGACCGTTATAGCTCTATTAAAGACTCAGAACGTCTGAGTCACTCACTTCAGCACAACATGGCTCAACTTTATTTGCTCCAACTTTTATGATGTGCCCATCGTACTGACACACACACAAACATATAGGGAAATCTCAGTTTTTTTTGTATCCTCCCTTCCTGCTTTTTTCTGTTTCGTAACTGTGTGGCCACTCAGTAGTTGGAGACCAGAGGCTCTGTGGGTTTGGTGCTCTGAGCTTGTCAGCAGAACTAGAAACAGCCTGATTCTTGTACAGAATTAACCTCTTTCTCAAGCCCTTTTTATTGGCGTTGCAAGTTTACATACTGTGCTTCTTTTTGAGTGTTCATAGCAACTCGTTTTTAAAAAAAAATTTCTTTAAAAATCATTGTCGCTATTGGGCAAATAAATCGCACACTGCAGCTTTAATGATTCGAGCTATTGATTTGAAAATGTCCACAGCATAATGAACAAACTTCCTTTTTCTAACAGCTATGAGTGAAAGTCTGTAGTAGTTATGTTTTATAACCGCTGATTATGTAGCCATATTTAACATTTCTCTTCCCCACAGCTTCTGAATATAGATAGTAATTATGTGTGAACCTTTGCTTGCAATATGTTAGACAACCTCAGCTTCATCTGAGAGTACTTGCAATCGGCCAGTTTCAGAACTACATAAACTCCAGTGACCTTTTAATTTGGTAATCACAGTTTTAACATTTCATCCAAGTTATTGAGTGTTCAACACTATTGTTTGAGTTGATCATTAATGAGCTGTAATGCTTCCAGTTCTAATAAATTTGTTAGAGCAGTTGAAAGAGAGGAAGGGAGAGGGAAATGGCCTCATAAATGAATAAACCGTCTGCAACAGATTAATGGGGTAATAAAATATGGGGTGTCTCATCTTTGCAGAGAAATCCAAACATTAGATTCAGTGCCATTGGTGTGCTCTCTTGCTGAGATTAAACTTGTCCTCTTCTGTAATCCTCTGCAGATGGAGATGAGGTCCATTTGACATGGTCACTGTCAACAGTCTAGTCTGGAGAGGCTGACGGTGATATGAACCCATAGACAAAGGAGGAAAACTTATTTCTTTCAGTCATGTTTCCCAACCAAACCCTTATTTTAGAGGGGAAAAAATATGAATACGTGCAACCAGTGCACCTGTGAACATTTGACTTGACTGTCAGGTTTGTAAAACAAACAAATTACTTTTATGAGCCATATTCTAGTGAATCAAAAGCATACAGTATGACCAGTGTAGTCTGATTTCTGAGCAGGGTCGGTTCTTTTTTCAATTTTACGTTTATGAATATTCATTTATTTGGAAACATTCTGTGGTTGCACATAAGCAAATAAATATGGCTTATCGCTCATGGTTGCACAGGCTGACTCTTTGTCTCAAATGAAAAAAGCTATGAAAATGACTGACGGAGGTTTGCATCTGACATTCCAGAGCAAAAGGTGAGTAACAGGAAACTCACCCAACTCTGAACAGGCTGGCAGGCGCTAAAAGATCGACACTAGGAAAGAAATGTCAGTATGAATAAAATGAGGAGACATAAAAGTAAAAGGCCAGAGGGTAAATCTGAGCACTGAAGGCAGCCAGACAGAAACAGCAAATAATGGAGTGTCAAATGTGTGTGTTTTTTTTTTTTTTTTTTTGGTTGTGACCTAGGGATATGTTATAGACTGTGCCGAAACTCTGTCTCGCTGTAGTCATGGTTACAAAACAGTAGACAAATTGCATTCCAGCAATTGGCATTGCAGTTTACATTCATGTAATGTCATTTAAAGCAGCGATCTGGTATTTTTGCCTCCAGCACTTATTCAGTAATGTAGTGCGCTTAATGGTTATACGGTTGAGCTGAAAGTACTATGCATGCCTATAACACTCAAATGCAGTAGTAGTTTCCCACCACCAGTTCACAGACTGGCATTTAAAATATTTTGAATGGCAGCATATATATTTATAACCGGTCTGGTTTCAAACCAGGATTATTATCAGTTTGGATGTTTAATTTAGTATTTATTTCTATTTTATTTGTAATTTGTTTGGCAGTTTAATTTCGTTTTTGTTAGTTTTCATAATTGGCTTTTCAGAGTTTACAAGGTTTGTTTTTTTAGCTTATATTTGAGTTTTATGGTTAGCACAATTAGATTATGCACTAGCTAGAATCATTTCAAAATTTTCAACAACATTAGATTTCTCAGCACGGTTATTGCATTTTAGTGGCATTTTCATGTTTAATTCAGTAAGTTGAAAAGGTTTTAAGTTTTAGAATGTACCTTCTCTCAAAAACTACTATTCATTTTTTATCAATTGTGTCTTATTTTTATTTTGGAGGCATGAAAATGCATTTTTAGTTTAGTTTAGTTGCTATTTTTATTTCAGTAATAAAAGTGTTTTTTGTTGTTGTTTGTTTTACTATAAATAAAAAATATAGTATTGGTTCAGTCCTCCAGTATCTTTGATAGAACCTCCAGTATTATCTCAGTGAACCGATGGAGGAGGATGTAGTGATATCCAGGTAGTTAAATGCACAGCCTTGTGCCTAAACAATGTGTGCCAGTTGTCCATCCACATGCTCCTCAAATACCTTCTTCACTCCTGCATGTTTGTCAAATCCCATTTCCTCGAGGGGACTTTGGCTGATCTGGATGCAGGGGCTCAATTTCCAGAGATGCATGAAAAACAAGCACCAACCAACTTTATTTTCTTTTCCAGCAAAAAAAGGAAATGGAGAAAGAGAGAGGTGGAGGAGGGAAAAAAAGTAATTTAACATAGGTCAGCGATCTAGAAACTGTAATATTGCTTTTATGTTCGGTCCCATCTGCCGTATCTCCTATGGCGGTGGCGTCTTCCTTCCATTCTCTCCGCTTGCTGCCTCTCTTCTCATTCTCTCTCTGTTCCCATTCTCTCGATTGCATTTAGGCTAATGTACCGTTTTTTTGGAGCAAACACCAAGCCTGTTTTAGTGCAAGTCTGTAAATTTGTACTGTAAGTTAGCCTCTGCTCCTCATTAAGAAAGCAGTTTGTAGGGGTTAAGTCACCTCTGTCACATGCAGCCTATGCTGGCATTCTGGATGTTTATGTCTGAGTGTGTGTGTGTGTGTGTATGTCACCAGTCTGAAATGTGATCTTCAGAGCAGAGAGAAGCAACGCCAGGGACACACAGAAGGTCGGTCAGTCTCCCCACATAGACGAACACAGCACTGCAAAAGATTGAAGGGATACATTATCTTAATGGATTTTTCTGCTTCACAGTGAGGCATTAAACAAATTACAACACCATCTCACTAATGTGATGTTGCAAACAACAGGTGGATGCTTTTGAAAAGAGCATGTTCGGACATTTTTACTCCAAAGGAAGCTCCAGATCTTTTGGAATCCAAACCGCAATGTTACTGCTTAAACATTGCGCAAACACAATTACATTTACTCTGTTTCCATTTAATGATGTAATGTCTCATTCGAAAAGGGATTGATCAACTAGTTAAGTGTTGTGACAAGAGCAGTGGAATGTGAGATGAGGTTCAGCCGAGAGCTTTTACTCCGTTGGAAGAGATGAGGCTAAAAGCCTCTTTATGAATCAGATATGTTTGGATTAGTGAGTGTCCAGAGATCCTGAGGTCAACAAGGTACTGACAGGGAGCATGCACACAACTTCCATCCCAAACACACCAGGTCCGTGGTGTGTCAGGATGTGTCTTTGCTTCACGGCTCTGTGTTTTATCCTCGTCATTGTGGTGGTAGCAATAAAGGGGGATTTCTGGCAAGAATTAAGGGGCCTTGATCGTGATCATATGTTAGAGAGGATAACGTGGGGAAAAACACTGAACTGCTTTGTGATATCTGCCTATCCACTCTTATTTTAGCTGTGGTTTTGGAGCCCGTCCACCCATGTTCCTGTGTTCCCAGGCGGGTTACGTCAAGCAAATGGTGGTTGTGGTTGACTAGCGCCACAAATGCTCCTTCAATCAGCTTGATTCTGACTCAGAGTGTTCTAGCACACAGACGCAGCATCACAGCTTGGCACGCGAAACTGCAGTGCGTAAACTAGCTGGAACCAAGCCCACTCGTGGATTGGGCTTCGCTGCTGCATGTGGCATGCTTCCATTTTCACACTCAACGGTTAGAAAGTTCACATCTCACATTTTTGAGGCTTTTTGATTAGTTTGTTTGGATTGATGTGCTCCAGAAATGGTTTACTGAGGATCCTGTGACATTTTGTATGATCAGGAAAGGAAGTTTTCTTCAAGGAGACAGATGGTAAATAGCAGCTGTAAACCAGTGACTCTCTCCTCAGATGCCCAGCTGATGAGCTGAACTTGACCCCAGCTTGAAATGCCAGCCACTGTGCGCTGTCCCAGCTTGGCATAGATCCAGGCCTACCAGCTGAGATTGGCACGCATCTTTCTTGTTTTTTTTTTTTTTTTTTTTTTTTTTTATTTTTTTTTCTTTTTTGTTTTTTTTTTCTGGAGGTTGAGCAGCATTTCCTCTGGGCTCACATAGGTTTGCATGTCTGGCTTCTTTTCCGACAAATGAACAGCAGGCCGAGCAGAGTGTACTGAGAGTGCTGCATTCAGAAATGTGAATGCATCACATCAGGCATGCAACATGCCCATTCTCGGTTATCTGAACAAAATGATCTCCCACAATGCCTTTCAGGTTTACAATTTATGTACAATATATCACCACGATAGTGCTTACTGGCTGATATTAGCATTTTTTTGTGGTTGATATTGGACATATATCATTTTAAATTTAAATGTGCTTGCTCATTTTCCCTATTTTCACATGTACAGTAAACTACCGTTAAAAAGTTTGGGATAAGATAAAAAAAAAAGTAGATGTTTTAAATGTTTTTAAAGTAGTCTTTAATGCTAACCAATGCTGCATTTATTTGATTACAAATACAGTAAAGTAGTAATATTGTGAAATATTACAATTTTAAATAATTGTTTTCATTTTTAATATATTAAAGTGTAATATATAGTGTAATTTATTCATGTGATGGCAAAGCTGAATTTTCAGCAGTCATTACACCAGTCTTCAGTGTTATATGGTCCTTCAGAAATGATTTTGATATGCTGATTTGGTGCTCAAGAAACATTTCTTATTGTTATCAATGTTGAATATAGTTGTGCTGCTTAATTATATGGCAATACATTTTTTAGGATCTGTTAAATAGAACGTTAAAAAGAGAAGCATTTATTTGAAATAGAAATATTTTGTAACATTATAAATATCTTTACTGTTACTTTACTGTTGTGATGCCTAAATTCACCTTTAGCATTTTTGATTTTGTATTTATGTAGAATTATTCAGTTATCTGCTATGACATGAAAATAATAAACAATAACAATAAATAAAGCATATCTTAATAACTGTCTTATTGGTATCAGTCAGAATTTTAGTATTGGTGCATTACTACTACAAAAATAATGTATAACCAACATCAGTACATGCCATGTTTATGGTATTTTGTGTTAAATTTTTTCTTGGTTATTTGTATTTTTTCCCCCTTGAAATTTGTTATGCAGATTGTTAAGGGCACTTAAAGTTAAAAGTTGAAGTGGTAATTTAAAGTGATATGACTTGCCCTCAGCCTGTGGGAATCTTTTGTGTATATGTGTGATTCTGTGGTGTGTCACTTCTCTAGGTTGTTGTTATTTCTGTTAGCATAGAGGGATCGAGGTCAGTGTTGTCCTGGGAGGAAGAAGACATCACACTGATATTAAAAGCGCCCGTCAAATTTCATTGAATTAGAGGGAGCGGAGCCTTGCTCTAGTGAGAGTACAAAGGCCTGCTTCCCCATCATGACCACTGAGCTGCTCAGGAAATTGCCTTTTTTGGGGGATGGGTGTGATTGTTTTGAGAGTGTATGACAGTATTTAATACAACATGCTTAGCTTTTTCCTTTCAAAAGACACTGTGTTGAAGCTGTGGCCTAGCCTTCGAGAAATGGTGTCCATGTTGGCTACAAGTTCAAGTCCAGGTCATGTCATTTCCTGGTCCTGTTTTACTGTGCCCCCTCTTCATTTCCTGTCTTATCAGACAGATTTACTAAAAACAAGAAATGTTCGTCCAATCAAAACGCTCGGTCTGAGCATTTTAATTGGCTTTCCTACCTGCCTTTCAAATATCTGTCTGCATACCTCTGCGCACCCAGTTCGCGCAGACAGGATACGTCATCAGCGCGTTTACGCACGCTGTGCAGACAGAGCGAGAATTGCAGACAAACATCAACAACCCGATCTTCTTTCCTGGTATTGTAATGTTAAAGTTTTTATCACGGGTGAGATGGACACATGATGTAGCCCAGGGGTTCCCAATTCCAGTCCTCGCGCCGCATATTTTGCATGTTTCGCTGAGTTAACACACCTGATTCAGATAACCAGCTCGTTAGAAGTGAACTACGTTCATGAACACAGTTAATGTAGTTCATTGCTCCCTACTCCCTGAGCAGTGGAAATCCATTGAAGTTGACTTCAACTTCGTCCATAACCATGGCGAATTGGAACTCGCTGAGTGATGCCTATTGTAGTAATGTTGTCTCTGGTATTCTGGTCTGTGAGTGTATATGCGTTCAGGGGGCATGGCCTTGGACGGCGATTGCAGGGAGGGTGGGATATTCGTTTTCAGTGCTATCAGGCTAAAGTTAGTATTTTCCAAGATCTCCTACTGCACCTTTAAGTAATTTGTGAATTCTCTGTTTGTTTTTGATTCACTTAAAAAAAATCTATTTTATTCTCTTAAGAGTCATTTGTTCAGGAATTGTAGTACACTGGTCATGCATGTTTTTGATTCACTAGAAAGTACCGCTCATAAGAATAAATTGTTCACTTTGTCATAGAAAAGAGGAAGACAGATACAGAAAGACAGCCATATCTCAGTACTTCCATCAGACAAGTTAGCCTTGTCCCTTTCCTTTCTTCAGCAATTGACATCTTAATGGATTTCCCTGGCTGAGGGTTGACTAAAAACACCTAACGGTGCAGAGAGGGAAGCAGGGAAAGGAAATTGGTGTCAGAGGCATCACATTTTTACCTAGTGAATGAGGCCAAGAATAAACAGCAGTTCCTGATATTTGGAGTGCCATGGTGTTTTATTCTCTTGTCTCTAATGGAAGCGACGACGGTTCCATCGGCGGAGTGCTGCAACACTGCCACATCAGGTCAATTCAGCCGCAAAGCAATATCCCTAAAACCACCAGTTTCCCATTAAACACTGCGACAGTGAATCCTCATGAATAGTTTGATAGTTAAATCTGGTTGGCTGGAATGTACAGAGCATAAGATTGATACATTTATAGCCAAAAGTGCTTGCATTAGTTTAGGATATAATTCTAATATTACAGTATTTTTTTAGTGGCAATACTTAAAATAAAATTGCATAGTTACATTTTTGTAATGTGTATTTTTCTATTATTCTATTATTTTTTATGTTATATTAAAGCAGTAATATTATAATAACATTAGTAGTAATAATAGTATTACTGTGGCTTCTGTTGTATGTTGCCACTGACTTTTAAAGGAATATGTTTTCATGTCAGTGTAAAACTGATGATCACAGTTCAGACAGAAGTAGTATTGAAGTTCTGGTGTCTGACAGGCTCAAACATGTCCATTGCTCTGGCTGTATGCAGTGCAGCACACTTTCATGAGCAGGGATTGAGAGGTTTCCCTAAAGACTCCATAATCATTCCAGCCAGCTCATTAGGCCCCAGAGCAGTCTAGTGGCCCTGCTGGGTGTGCGCGTCGAACTGGCACTCAGCCCACACGTTCAAGGCCGATCAAACTACCCCAGAAGGAAAGACGGGGGAAAGAGATGCAGAAAGGGAAAAATAACAAGATACAGAGAAGGAAGGATGGAGATCTACACAGAGGGGGGTCATAATGTTCAATCCCACCCCCTCGCTGTGCAGAGGAATTGAATAATCAAGCTCGATCAAGCTGGATTTCTGAGTCCCTCTAACAGCGCGGCAGTACTCACAAAGGCTTCCATCAGTGTAAACAGAATCTAGTCCTTATCCAGAGAGGGGATGTACAAGAATGACTGGGACAAAGAACTAGTTCCAAAATCTTCCTGTATGAGATCAAGTTACTATTTTTGTGTAATGTATTCAGTTGCTGTTTGGTACCACCAGACTATTTGTAATCGTGGAGATAAATTCTAGAAATCTATCTTCTTTCTTTCTTTCTTTCTTTCTTCTTCTTTTAATTGTGGCCATTTATAAGTATTGGTCCAACTGAGAATCAATCAAGCTTATTGTCAGAAGGTTTTTTTTTATTTTTGTGCATCCCTAAAGGATTCAGATATGTAGATTACAGGGGATATATTATGTGATTTAATATGACAGGATCTGCTTCCTGTGTCTCAATCTTTCCCTCTTCCTGGGATTACCCACAGAACTGTGTAAATGGAGCAAACCAAAAACACCACAATTCAGCTCCAAAGCTCCTTTAGATAGATAGATAGATAGATAGATAGATGGATAGATTTTTTAAAAATACATTTTAATCTTATTTTTTATATTAGTTTTACATTATGTGGTCAGATTTTTGTAATGTGTGACAGAAATGCTGAAACTGAAAGTAATGCATGTTGATGGCCAGAACTGTGGATGTCTCGGATAGTTATTGCCTTGCTGAAGAATGTGCAAGCCTTTCACAGGGCATTTGAGCTGGGATAGGTGAATCGTGATAGCCCAACAATAGAGATTGTTTGCAGAGTAGAGCCCTGAATCACCAACGAGAAATGAGAATGAATTGTCCTCTGTGTTGTATGATCTCCATTACAAATGAGCCGAATGGATACACTACTGTATCCACAGACAGAATAGACTCCACATGCACTGGATGCTTTCTTGGATGGGTCCGCCTGGACATATTCCTAGCCAGGGGCTCATTCATCAGAGACTCCGATGTGAATAAGCGACTGTGTATGTGAGGCTCTAAAAGACTCTGGGACAGGAGGAAGAGAGATGAGTACAGGAGATTCAGGTTTCCCCCTGCCATTATTTAGGGACGGCCCGCCCCCAAACGGCACCACCCCGCCGCCCCCTTGAAGGTACAAGTAATTTTATTTAAGTATATTTTCTATAGCGCCCGATCACAAACAGAAGAATTAAAGTACTTTTCTCATAGGAATTGTCTATAATTGTTCTGTTCAAATGTACTAGCAACTAAATAGCTTATGCTTATTATTTATTACACAGGCCGGAATGTAATTTCAGTCATCTAGTTTATGTGTGCTCTCTGTATCCACGCCACAGCAGAGTTGCCACCCCGATGCGGTGCGTGACCACACACCAGGGAGCCAATCACACACTATTTGTAAATATTAGCCGGCAAACGATTATATTTTTAAATATGAATTCTGAGTGTCTATGGTTAATGAATGGCGCCGACGAGTGGTTTGTGCTCTGCCGTCTCATAAGGAAGAATACATACATGAACACATCTCCAGAAACTGCTCTGGAGAGTAACTTTCATCAGCATTGAACGTTTCATTGAGTTTAAACTATCATCATGTCATACACACAGAAACGTAAAGGTATTAACGGCAACCCGTCAAAATAAATGTTTGGTTTAACTTGAGGGCATTGCGGTAGAAATATATTATTGTTGTTGAGTAGAATGTACGTAACAGGCTACTACTACTACTACTAAAATTATTAAAACCTTATTTTTAAGGAATAAGCATTCAATATTTCTTCAATGTTTTAATTGTAATATTAAATGAACTTTATTTTCCAAAAAATTACATTTGTTTAATTTTCATTACTTAAAAGATAGATTAAATGAATGTTTTATGCCTTAAAACAAAATGTAAATACACAACACAGAATTTCTGAGCAAAAAAATCATAAGGCTATTGTAAGAATAAATGAAACTTGTTTTATGCTTTCAAATTAGACATGCTAAAACAGAATTTGGTTACAATAAAACATAAGGTTGGACAAAAAAATCATTTCATAGGGCCAAACGTAATTTGTTAAAACTTTTAATAAATTGATGTTAAATTGTTTAAGTTTCATGATTTTAATTAATTAGACATGCTTTTTGATTAATAAAATGTAATTTAACCATTAAAAAGTAGTCCCCCCCAAAGCCGTAAACCTAGGGGAAACACTGAGATTTATGACCCTGATCTGAGATCCATGATAGACTCAATGTGGAACTCAAACCCTTTTGATAAACTCTCTTTCTTCACCACTTCCTCATTCAGTGTTTGACTGCAAAGAAGCTAAGATTGATTTACGGACATGTAACATTTTTGTCTTTTCTCTGGACTATGAACCATGTTAGCCCATTTCCACCACAAAATGTTTTTGTTTTGTTTTTTTGTTAAAGGTGTCTTTTTATCTTGCAAATGTGATTTTGTTCCTTGTTACTGCAACTTTATATATCACCATAATGCCTTTAAAAGAAGTCTTTCATGCTCAACCAAAGCTGCAATTATTTGATCAAAAACACAGTAAAAAAAAGAAAGTAATAGTGTGAAATATTATTGCAATTTAAAATAAAAATTTCTGTTTTAATATATTTTAAAATGTGATTTATTTCTGTGACGGCAAAGCTGAATTTTCAGCAGCCATTACTCCAGTCATAAGTGCTACATGATCCTTCAGAAATCATTCTAATATGCTGATTTTTCCTAATGTTTTTGAGGAAACTGTGTTTTTTCACAACTGGAAAGTTCAAAAGAACAGCATTTATTTGAAATAGAAGTATTTTAACATTATAATTGTCTTTATAGTAATGTTAGATTAATTTAATGATTCCTTGCTAAATAAAAGTACTATTTTTATTTATTTATTTTTAAATCTTACGGACTCTCAAAATATGAATGTAATTTTTTTTTTATTCTGAGGTGGAACATGCTTTCATAACCAACAGTTTTGTGTGTGTGTGTGTGTGTCATATTTTAGTCTAAGAAAAAGGGTACAATACAGAATAGCCACACATTATTCACATGCTTTGTGACTGTTCTAAACCACCGAAATTCATTGTACAAATTTCACATTTCACCACCCAGAAACAAATGTGCAGACAAACAAAGATCGTTTGTAACTTCAACACAGCAATGATTGTGATAGAGAATGTTATTTGTATGGAATGGTTGATTGACACATCTGAGCAATGAGAAGCCTATTTGCACTTGTCATAAGAGATAATTATTAACCATCTACACCTCGGCCACCAAACTTTGATTCTCACTCTCATTAGCATTATTCAGCAGTTGGTCTGTGGGTTTGAGGTGGTAATCCTGCCTGCGGGAGAAACCATCATCGCATGCAAACCTGAATTTGTACTTTCAAACAAACAAAAAAAGCAGGGAAATGCCATCTCGCCCCATATCAGGGTGTGTCTATTGCCTGGGATGTATGCTAACACCCTGTGATGTATCTGGCTATCTCCAAAGGTTAACCGCTGAAGAAGTCACCAGCCCAATTTGACATGACATCTCCCCCCACCCCCAAGAGTTTTTGAAGGGTGTCAGGTAATATAGCACCCTCAGATTTCCTCAAACAGTATTGTAATGTTGTGATGCCTACATTTAGTTGTAGCCCTTAAAATTATTTTGTTGTTAATTTTTATTTATTTTTCGTTGTTTATATCAACTCAGATTTTAGTCTAGTGTTTGCTTTCATTAATGAGTGGTATGACATGTTCGCTGACGCCACAGACAGTATTTGGTGAACTCTGCAGGAGAGGTCATGACCTGTTGAAAACATCCCTGTGAAGTCAGGCTCTTTTTAATGAAGACATTAAGCTGTAACTTTTGATACATCTGAACGGTTGGCAGCACACCTTCTTCAGGTCACATCCTGGTGCGAGTTGCGGGATGATGTCTCATTGGGGTGATTCCAAATCTTTTCATAGATTTTTTTTTGGTGCGGACCCAGCTGGTAGACAATAATGCATTCTGACAATCATGTCACAATCCCTTCCACCACCTCCGTCTCACACACACACACACACACTCATTTTTCAGCACACCCTTCCCTGCGTACTGAAGATCAGGAGAGTGGATACATCAGTCAGTGAGTAACACGACTATCTCTCTGTCAGGATTCAGTGTCATCTTTGATGTGAAACTATTATTGTCGATTCTTTGTTTTATCACTATCATCATTAGAGTTCTCAGTGGCATTATGTTTTGAACGTCTTTACAACGCTCATGGCAAATTTCTAAATTAGTAGTTTAAACGACAGAGAGCTGTACAGGCATTCTCTAATAAGCTACCCTAAATTGGATTGGTACAGCACTACTCTGTGTGTATGTGTGTGAGAATTTTCAAATCTGTCAATTGGGTAGAAATATCACTTGCATTTCTTTTATTAGCCCATAAGGAACCAAATTCAGCACCCAGTGGTAAAAATATTCTGGTTTGGCAGCTGAAACTGGCTCTATTACACCACACTCTCAAACTCATTTTTCAGTCCCACAGTTTTATCCTCCTCCTTTGTGGTTTTTCTATCAAAGAAACCTCTTTATTCTTGTCCACCAAGGACATTTCTTCGCTTTTGTAAAAGTGCATGCTTAGACGTTATCATAATACAGTTCTGTCTTGAATCCTGTAAGGCAAAAAGTGAATTTCATCCCTAAGAGAATTAACTTTATTTTAGACTGTTATACTGATGTATTGTTTTTTTAGACTCTAATGCTATTTTTATTGAATCATGTTGTGTGAAATGGATATTATGCAGTATGATACATACTAACACTGTTGCATGAGTGTATAAAGGCGCAATTGTTAGATATGAAGTCATAAATACAAGAAACAAAGTCACATTTACCTTTTTTTTTTTACTTTGAGGTGGTTTCCATAGATGCACCACTTTCGATATATGATCATTATTTTTCAGATTATATTTTGATATCCCACATGTGATGGGCAATAATACCAAAAAACTATACAGTCTAAATTAGGTAAAAATAAAAATAAAAATGTGCTTCTCTTTGCTGATACAGTAACTAAAAATACTATTATCATCAATATTATCACCAATATTTTATTGTGCAGTATTGTGCATCCTTGAATATAAACAAATTTTGGATTCCAGAGGCTTGAAAAAGATATTTAATCTCAGTGGGTGATAATCTTCCATTGTGGCCTCTGCATCCCCATGACCTTATTGGCAAAATCTGCAGCAGCGTCATCTGACTCTGCCCTCAGGTGTCCATCATTGTTGTGGCGACACAGAGCAGTGTTGCCAATTAGGCCAGTGCTCCAAATTGAAGGCCTTTGTCCTGCTGTCACGTCAACTGCCAATGGAGAGACCTCCTGCGGGTCTTCATTCAACTCACACGGACACTCCTGTACTGTAACAGAGAGAGCAGCAAGATCAGAATAAGATCATTCATTATGTTTGTCCTCTGTCCTCTCACTGTACTTCCCTTTAGCCAACAGAGAAGGGTCACTTCTCACAGCAAGAGCAGGTCAGCACGAATGTCTGAATTTTCTGCAAGTCAGGAGTTGTTCAGTTCTGCTCATCAAGGCTGCATTTATTGGTCAAAATAACAGTAAAAGCATATATTGTGAGAAATAACAATTAAAATAGCTGTTATTTAAATATTTTAAAATTGAATTTCTTCCTGTGATCAAAACTGAATTTTCAGCAGAAATTACTTAAGTCACATGATCCTTCAGAAGTAATTCTAATACGTTGCTTTGGTGCTCAAGAAACATTGCTTATTCTTATACATTTTTTAGGATGTTCACAAGAACATTTAAATATATTTTTTTTTAACCTTATAAATGTCTGTACTGTCACTTTTGTTTAAATTTAAATCAGAATTGATGACTAAAAGTATTAATTTCTGTATATAAAAAAAATTATCCCATTTATTAGTATTCACAACCACACTCATCTTACTAACAGACGTGATGATCTCTTGTGAAATAATGGTTGATGAAAACAAGATAAATACATAGAGCTGTGGTTTAATTTAATGGATTTTCAGTGCCTCGACCCGTGGGTGCTTAGTTTAAGTAGCCACTCTGTACCTGACCGCTGTGGGCCTTGTTTGAACATGATAGAGAAGCTCTGCATTGCTGACCTGCCACATTAGAGCGCTCTGACCCCACAACAGTGAGATTGGATATGGAATAATCCATCTACTTAACAGAGAGAGAGTATCAGTACTCGCCATCTGACTGAGATGGATGAAGCAATGCTGCTTCTCTGATGCTCTGCGTTTGCTTTGGCATGCTATAAAGAGAGGCCTGGGTTAGATTCAGTGAAGAGGATCTGCACATCCTTGCCAGACACAACAGTCAATGTCCTGGGACGGTCTGGAGGACAGAGTAAGAGGGAACATCCGGCCGTTTATTCTTCCCCAGCTCGCCTTTATCTCCTCCAGCGCAGAGCTCCCGCCCTGGCCCTGTTCACCCAACCTTGGACACTCAGATTAAATCCAAACTAATCCCATCCACTCGCGCACGCTCAGAGCTAATAGAGCCTGCCCAACGGCTACCTAAATCTACCCAGCATCCCCTGACGTGTGTCCCTGCAGGTGTCATTACTGATAAAACCGTATATGGAGGAATTAGTTTTAACTTCAAAAACACAGTGCTCTCCGAAAACATGTCCTTCATCCTACAAACTAAACCTGCAGAGGAAGTAGAGAGAGGAGGCATGGATACAGTTTCTAGGGAGTGAAAGGACACTAAGCTCATATCATTGTCTCATAATCCCTTTGTGTTCTCAGTGAAATCCCTCCTTCGCTCTGTCTTACACAATGCATTGTTGTGACCTTGTGCTTTTCACTAAACCCATCATGACTGTGACGGCCCGAGAGGTGGCCACACAGAAGTGGTAATGTAGATGTAACACACTCTGTCTCTCGCTCATATACGCAAACACACACACACACACACAAACATACATACACACGCATTCAAATTTACATGAAGGACATGTGTTTATTAATCTTTATTTGCATTGTTATTCATTTGGAGTGCACACAAATGAGTTGCATTGTATCTGTTATTTATACTTTTTCCTGTTTAAGTTTATGTTTACCGTTGATGAGTGGCGTTTGTCTGCAGACGAGAGCGTCAGAAGTAGCGTCCCGGGTGACAAAAATCGGAGTCCGGGCAGGAACAAAAAATGTAAGCGTTATTGGTTCCGCTTGGACATACCATTTGCTGAGATGGCACAGGGGAGCAGGAAAACTGGAAATCTTTATTAATTTTATTTCTTTAGTTGTATGTTTATGGTACTTGGCAAAATTTGCTTTACTTTCATTTTGATTTAAAATTAATTTACTTGATTCCATTTTGATTTGTTTAGTGTTATGTGTTAAATGTAATGTATATTGTTTTTCCCTCTTGTGTTATGGGCCCATCTTTTCCTTTGTAAACAGTTTGCTTTGTTCATTTGGGTGGTCGGTTTTAGTCCGTTAGCTTGTCTTTGTTTGACCTTATTAGTTTTTTTTTATTATTTGTTTATCTCATTTTGTTGCAACAAGTTTGAGTTTGTAAGTTGCTTTCTTGACTTGGGTTTAAATAAAAACCCATGTTTTTGTTTTTTTGTAAGAGTTGGTGTACCTTCCTCCTTGACCCCTCAGTCCCTCACAATGACCTTAACCTATATTTGCATCAGTGGGAAATGATTGCAAGGCAATATTGTGTTGACTTGTATATTTCTTTTTGTTTTGTAAGACACCTATTACTACTGATATTGCTTGTGCCAAGGGTTAGGGAGATATATATTTTACATGTGCATTTATGCATTTGGCAGATGCTTTTATCCACATTGCATTCAAGGTCAAACCCATGATCTTGGCGTTGCTAGCACTGTGCATTACTGAATACTGTAGTGTGAATTCTTCAATGTTAAAATACTTATTCTAGTTTATACCATATCCCAAAATGGGTGAGTTAATGATGACAGAATTTTCATTTTTCGTTTGAATTATCCCTTTAAATGCAGAGAAACTTCTATAGGATTAGTAGAGACCATAAACTTCAGTGAAATTGATGAATAATTTTCACAAAATAAATAGTGCAATTGTTTGTTTTTATTTAGATTATCACAGTTTTTAAAATGTATTGCTTTATTTTGGATTCTCATCATTTAAAACCTACTGTATAATCACCTTTACACAAAGATGGTGTCACCTTATTTATGTTGACAGAAAATGCTTACTGAGTGTAATGACAACGGCAGAGCCAGCTACAAATTTAATTCACCAGCATTGTACTTGTTCTGTAAATGCAAATGTAGTTTGAAGTACTACCTTATGCTGTATTTTCAGAACAGGACGAGCTGTCTGGAGCATTAAACTCAGTGGGTTTTAAGTCAGTCACATTTCACATTGGACCAATCAGCTTAAACAACTCCAACAATTTACCCGCTTTATAAACTAGCATCACATGTGGTTTTGACTGTGGCGTCTGGCGCTGAGAGCGAGAGCGAGAGATGGTTGGATATGCTTGGCAGAGTACCTCTCATTTCCTTTGTTAACTTACGAAACAAACCGTAGGCCTTTTGTCTGTGTTTCTGGACTTATTCGATATCGAGTCAAAGAGCAGAAAAAGTCTCAGTCTTCTCATTAATATCTTACGAAACTGTTATTAAAGCTGTGTGAGGCAGCAACACACTCAGCTTGCATAAACATTTCATTGTGTTTTATATATTGTGCTTTGCTTTCTGTGTTGTCCATTCCCTTTAAGCAGAATGCATTACAGCATGTTCCGTCTGTAATCACAGATATTATGGCTCTGTTAAACCTTTTCAGAGAGCAAAGCCTATGCAGAAACATCACTGTTCACTTTGTGGTAATTTGGCAGGGTTTTCCAAGTGGAAAGGCAGGCACAAGACAGGCGGGCATTCACAAGTGTCTGTGGTCTAAGTAAATAACCGTTTGCTTGGCTAGCACCATTGCTTGGTGGATTTGTAAGCACAGGGCCCTCCATCTGATAAGAGCCGTGTAATGATTTTCAAATGGGGAATTTACCCTCCACATTATTTGAGGGGCCACTGTTGTCTGGTTATGCACCCATCATATGCAACATGCACACAATGTGTGAAAAAGATTATCTGATTATATGACTTTATTAAATTTATTTACTGAATTACTGAAATTAATAAATAACTATCAATAAAGGAATCTAAAGTTTGATTATTTATATGTGCATAGTCATATTAATAAAATGCACACATACTGTAGATGTTGTAAATAAATGAATATAGATTTCTTGAATTAATATTCATGTATTTATTTTTATTTATTTAGCTTACATATTAGATTCGCATTCATTGCGTAGCGTCGTACTGATCGATACGTTGTGCTACCTATTGACTTCTATGCAGCTTCTAGCCGTGTTTATCCAGCCCCAAAGCGCTCCAAAGGCTTTTTCTGAAATACACGACACCATAAACTCGTGTACTAGATAGCATTTTCAGCGCCAGATGTCCTTTTTTTTTATTACGTCTACTCCCACCTGGCCTCGTCGGCGTGCAACACGTTGTCCCGCCCGGTAATAAGTGCTGACCTGACTCTTTCCTGCAGTGGTGATGGTGGATTTCTACTTTTTACCTCGGGTGTTTCTCAGTGTGGTGAGTTGTTGGACGTATTAGTAGGTACTGACTTGCTGCGTTCCCAAAAGCATCATAAGTATGGGTGTGCGATGATGACAAAAAAAGATATATCGATTCAGTATTTGTTATGTTTGTTTGCAATACCCTATGACGTAATGCTAAGGTTCTATGAATTTAGACGAATATTCTTTTTGTGTTACCTTTTCTGCTGGCACGCTGTCTTCAGTTTATCTTGTTTGTGCCCCCGTGCGTACTTTGCTAGGTTTAGGACTGCTTGGGGGACAGCTGACTTCAACCAAATTCTTGATCATGAAAATTCTTATCTCTTCATGTTGCTCGTACGATTTGGGCGCTGCAGGCGAGCCTTACGTGTGGGTGTTAATATTGATTTTTTTTTTCTCCTTCTTCTCTTGCTGACCTATGACAGAGATTTCTTTGCTTACCTTTTTCTTTCTGTGTTTTGTGTCAAGTTTGGGTCTTACCTTTATAAAGCCAATCTAAACCTAATTAAATGTATGCACCATCTTTTTTGTCAAATTCTTAAATTTAATCAATAAATCCAAATAGTAAGACACTATAGTGCTGTTACCAGTCAAATGAAATCAGTATCAACAAAATTGCAATGCCGACGGTGGCACAGAATCGGCACTGACGTGGCATTTAGATGCATTCCACCGCTGTTTAATGCAGGACATGAAGCGTGAACATTGCATTGATATGCAAAAAATAGTACACTCCCAAAGGTGGAGTGCGTCAGGGAGCGTCATAGTGGGCACGAGATGCAGTGATGATGATGGGAGTGAGTTGTTGAATTAATGTTTGTTAGTCATATCGGTACCTTACTCGACGAGAGATTTGATCTGCAACCTCGTTGCGCTGTTCTTGTTGTGTTTGGACGTGTTCTTCGCTACATAAGTGTTAGGAGGTACAGTATCGACTTGAAGCTCCTCTTCATTTTTGAGTGACGTGTCTATATCTGTACTATTGAATTAGGTTACACAAAACTAAAATCAATGACCATTCACACAGGAAACACATATTCCGCGCATTTGTAGACATGGACAACTGACTGTTGCACGATGGTGTCTTCACGCCAGAGATGTAGCCCAGAGTGAAAATGTATGTAATAACAGTTAAAACTTTTTTAAACAGCTGTTGCTTTTTAGAACACGACAGTGCGATATTTGTGGCAGGTTTATTCCGTTTCACTGCGTTCTCATATGTTTACAAATGCACGCCTGTGGTGTATTTGAGGCGCTCTCGGTTTAGATTTAGGTATTTTTTACTATGCCTTATGCATTTAATATTACCATGATCCTGCTGTTTTGTTCATAATTTGTTTATGCAATTACGAAATTATATTTGATTTATATGAATTAATTTAGACATAATGCATGTTTTTTTATAGACATTTATTTCCTTGCGTTGACAATTTCAATGTGCTGCATTATTTTGTTCATTGCGCTTTTTTCTCATTCCGGTTCCTTGGAGCGACAATGAGACAAGCCAAAAGTTTCTTTAAGACCTATTTAATCTGCATATAAACATTAGAAATTAGATAATTGCGGTAATTTTATGTGTTGCTTGACTGTGTGTTCGTCTCAATATTCATTGGTTTAATTTAACAATACAGTTGGTTAACTTCAAATAAAAAAAGCTGCTATTGCTCTTTTTGTTTAAAATTAGTTTTTTTTATAAAATCAGTCTATGTCGAATAATTATCGATATATTTCCCGAACGATATGAAAACTATCACTTATCTTCCGCTCCTTTATCCGTTGGTCTACCCCGATTTTATTGTTGCGGTCTTTAGAGTCTGTCCCGAGATCCGCTCTACGTTCAATATACTGTATGTCTCGAGAGATTTTGAAATTCGGAGTGGGGGGCACCTCCCGACGGGGGTCGACAAATACTAACTTGAAATATTAATATTCGCGTTTCATTTAAGAAATCCCCAGAAGGGGGCTGCAACCTGCACTTGCGTGGCGGGAAGTCCAATTGATGCTCATTACTATTCACACGTGAATTGTTCAAATGGATGCGTTTTTGGTTTCGTATGAGCTACTTCATCCATGGTGTTTGTGCTGCTCCTCAGTGACGCAAAACACGTTATGATCTGTGGCTTCTGTTTGACACTATTGTGTCGTCGGATGCCCACATTCCAATGGCTTAGTAGAATAGTCTAATATATAACACCCTAAGGAACTTCGTTTTTTGCGTGTTAAATATCATGCTAAGTCACAATTAGTATTACTATCCTAGTCTTTGTTATTGGGGTGTGGTGGTATATAACGATCAATTATCTACATTGGGTTGCAATTCGTACTGATATGCGAGAATAATAGATATTACTAGATGATATCAAAAGATATCCTACAAGTCATACATGGGCATAATGCCCCTTAGTCTTGAATTTTTCGGGGGGAATGTGTTAAACGGTATTTTTCTTAGACGTAAGATGCTGCGCACGCACAGCCTGTTGAGCTAGAAGGGGTGTATCGCTAATTGGGCGTTATGAGCTCTTTCTATCCAATGTTTCAGTCTATATACCTACATCTACTAGGGTCAGGGCCTATTGGGAACTAGCTACTGTGTTCGGTGTGTGATGTGTATTTGTCTTCTTCTTGTTGGACTAGGCGAGCTTTGTATTGCGTCGTTGTACTACACGGATATCTTCTGTAATCTCTATCTCCCCCTTTCTTGTCTTCCATCCATCCTATACGCAGCCTGATTTCATTGTACTTCCCCGCGATTCATCTGATTCATCCGATGATCCTTGGAAGCTTATTTAGCGAATAAAAGCCCCTAATCATAAGCAAATTATTCTTGGCTATCTGTTAGAACACAATGTCCACCAGTGGTCTACTACAATCAACTTTCTCACTGATGCTTTTGAAAAAACACATGTCTGTGTGCACAAGAAGTTCTTTTTTTTTTTGGTCGTAGTCAGTTTGTGTGAAAAGACCATGTCCAATTTTTTCCGTCACTGTAGTTTGCTCTAATTAAAAAGTATTTAATTTTTATGGTTCAGCTGAAGCAGTTGTGTCACTTTTAAATTTATGATGGACACGTTAAGAGCGATTAACTCTATATCTCCGTTTCCCTGACTTATTGCTCAGGTGGGATCATTGCGCTTTGGCCAGTGTGTGGTACACCCTTTTACTGGTTTCTGCGCGAGTCCAGCGAACTCAATAGACGCTATCAGATCCCATTGGGCTTGGTTACAGCCGCCTGTCTCACGGCTCCGTTAGGCTGTTGTTCTAGTTTGTGACCGAGTTCGCTCAGTTAGTGTGTGGTTTGGACCTTATTGGACACATGTTCTCCCCCTCCCCCCCCCACCTCGCCCATTAATCATATTTTCTCTTATTTTTTTCTTTTTTTTGACGTTTCCCCTGTTGTCCCTGTGCCGCCCCCCCCTATGTCCTATGTTTAGCTGATCACGTGAAAATTTAGACCACTTCCCCTTCCAGCCTCCCCCCCCCTCTTTCTTTTGTCTTGGTCCACTTTTTCCAAGACAACCCGCAGCGTATCCCCCGACTTTAGTTTCTGATTTCTTTATTCCAATATGTCTATTGCCCAGATGTTCGTCATGTCACCATGTCAGGTGATACCACATACTGCGGAGCATGACATGGCGTGTGACCATCCCGATGATGTGAAACAGAAGAATGTGTTTGTTCTCCTTTGTGATGTTGTACAAGTATGTTTATGAATTATTAGCACAATTAGACTTACAAACAAACATTGCCAAATCAAAGCAACAAAGAAAACACCACCCAACAAAGTAAAATCTAAATGACATTAGAAATAATTAAAATTCATAATATATGAATATATTAATTATGACAATGTAGTGATCAACTATTAAATAGTATATAAAAAAAAATGTAAATAAATATTCGATTAAAATATTGGTAATTATTTTATTGTCTATAAAACTAATTTCAAGCATTTAAGCCTAATGTTGATTCATTTAGATCATAATTTAATGATTAATTATTGTGGTTTTTAATACATGGTTGCATCAATACTTTACATTCAGTATTTTTTTAATTCATTCATTCATTCATACTGCTCACACATTTGCTCACACATATTGAATTGTGACATCTCGGTGTGTATCATATTGTGAGATTGATGTTAGCCTAGCTTAACAGAGAGAACCGTGGGTCTTTTGGTGGTGGATCTGGTGTTTGTATGTGTGGCTAAGTTTATTTTGAGTTGTGTGAGTTTGTGCTGGTTGGTGTCCTGTGCTGCTGGGTCCATTATAGATGAGTGCCAGGACTCAGTCTTACTCACTGCCATCTGTTCACACATCTCCTACCATTCTCAGTTCCGCGCTGAAACTCAGAGACTTGCTCAAACTCTCATTTAGAGTACATCGGTGTAGAATATCACATTTAAACATTTGTTTATATGACTGTTTTCCCTCATCAGGTTTATTTTGAATCACTTATGCATAAGGTTGATTCAGAGCAGCATGATATAAAGCACTGACACTTTTCTTTATGTCACTGTAATCATCTGTTTTGATGTTTGCAGCCATGGTGGTTGGATCTTCATCTCCTCTCCTTTCCTCTCCTCTTTCTGCCTTCTACTACTTTTTGTATCTTTAACTACTTCTCGCATCTTCTACTATTCTCACATTGTTTTTCACTACACGTGTGTCTTCTATTTATCATTTCATCTACTACTTCTCGTTTTCTTCTATTTTTCCCTAGTTTCTCTAAGTCTTTCGTATTTACTAATGTATCTTCAATTTTCTGTTCTTTCTAGTCTTGTATATCTACATTCTCATCTCGGTCTTCTATTTCGTCTTATTCTTTTCTCCCTCTGTCTATTCTCTTCTTGTCTAGCCACTACTTCAATCCTCATTTTGCTACAGACTATTTCCATCTGGTCTCATTAATCTTGTCTTGGCCCATCTCGCCTGGTCTTGTCTATTCTCTTGTCTCCTACTTCATCTCTTCAAGTATTTTTGTCTCACCTTATCTCGCCTTACTTTTTTTATTCATGTTTTCTTTTCTTTTCCTCTTCTCTCACAAGTCATGCTGTGTCTATGGCCACATATGTTGTTCTGTTGGACAGGTGGATTTGCCATGTGTTTGTAAACCCTGCACACATTACAGCTGATGTAGACACAATGCTGGTGTATCTTCAACTCAGATAAGCGAAGGTATAACATTAGTGAAAAATCTACGATTCTCTTTCTCTGTCGCTGCTATTGTGAGTGATGGACAGTATTGTGCTGGTTTCGGGAGGTGATGCATGTTGCGTCCTGGCTCTGATCTGACGCTCCTCATACATGCTGAAGCACTGAGATGAGGGAAAAATCAATATTATGAGACAACAGAGCTAGAGCTGTTGACCTGACCTGAGGGAGAGATGAGGAATGAGAGACAAAGCGATGAAATTGACTGAGTACAAGAATGAAGCGCCGCAGTAGAAACACAATCCAGAGAAGAAAAAGCCACAGCTTTGATGATGGATGAGTCACATATTGTCCCTGCAGGTGATGTTGTGTTGAAGCTCCATGAATATTTAGACACATTAGCAGATGAACACAAGAGCAATTTGCCTAACAGGCTAACATATAGACTAATTTAACTGTATTGATCACTCAATCATCTGTTCTCCTGCCTGGAATGATTCTGCTTGATGCAAGCCAGAAAAAAGGTGGTAGAATATCGGATGCAATGCATTATGGTTTGTCATTATGTCATTAATCCAGTCCTGAGTGTCAGCATTAAGAGACATCCCTTGTTTACATATTTGAGCAGATATACACAGACCCACATGCAATTCCTGCTCTCATTTAGGGGAGAAATTCTGTGAATTGGATTTGAGAATAAGATGTAAGTACTACAAATTTTGTTAGTAGCTGAAAACATGATCAAATTAGCCATGATTTTTCATAAACAAACACTGGGCTGGGCAAAATTTATTATTTTGTCAATGACAGGCATTTCAAATATTCAGAAACGTGCAGAGTTGTTTGTGGAGTTTTGTAGCCACAAATTCTGTGTGTGTACATTGAATACATATTAAGGAAGTTTACTGTGTACATTTTGGGATTATGTGACAAAAGTGCTTCTCCAGACTGGCTGTTTGTTCATAGAGAGCTTGTACATCCTTTACTAAAGCTCATTGTAATTTATAGCTGCAGGAGTATAAAATGTTGTGATTTTAATTAATCGTTCAAACCTGTTACTGATTTATTGGTATTTTTCATGCTATATTTTCTCAATTATCACCCATTACCTATACTAAGAACCTTAAAGCTCCACACACATCTGCACTCAGTGTTTTGCTCTGACTGTGGAACAACTAGGTCACCATGGCAGCAGTCAAGGACAAGCGGAAACACAGCCATGAGCAGGTAATGAGGTGACACGGACCATTTCATTTGCATAGGACATATGATTCCTGGTTGTGTGTGTTTGTGTGTGGGTGGGTGTGTGGGTGTGACTTCTGCATGTATAAATTTGAGACCCTCTAGAACCATCTGGAAGCCTCTAGAAGGGCCACCAATAAGCCTTCTCACATGTGACTCACGACTGCCATTAAATCAGTGTAAATACCGCACACGTTTAACCCTGTTACCCGGCCCTAATCCAGCTGGGGAGAGGAGGGTTCTTCACAGATCTGTGAACAAGCGCGTACGTCTGTGATTTCATTGGGGCATTTCATGCCAAATGTCCGTTAATGTTGTCTTAGTGGAGTAGCCTGATTGTGTGTGCACACATGTTGCTTTTTCAAAAATACAAGACACTCTGTATTATTGCAAAAGTTTATTAGTGGCACAATTTTTTTTAAATGTTTTATTTATTTATTTTTTATTCGTAAAGTAGATATATGTGAACTTATGTGAGTCTCTAATTTATGCTATAGACAAAAAAAATACATTGTACTGATTTTTGTGGACACATGAGTTTCATTCTTTATATGTCTGCATTCAATTCAATATTGAAAAAATAAATTTCATTGCTGTAATGCAAAATATATATATTTGAAAATATAGTGAAGCTATGACGAAAAATATGTTTGTTATAAGCATGTTATTTGATTATGCGGTTTCTGATAAAATAAATAATAATTAAAAATAATAGTTAAAAAGAAAAAAAAATGACATGGAGCTGGACTTTTTAAAACTTAACTACCCAGATCATTCTAGTTAAAGGATAACTATTTTAAAAAACCTGGCAGCTACAAAAAATCTTAAGATTGTGGTGCCATGTTTTGCGCCTTTCAGAAAATGTTAAAATCTAGTTGATCTTGATTTATGTTGATCTTGAAATGTTAAAATCTAGTAGATTTTTCTGTAATTTGCTTTAAGCGACATTTCTTTGGCTAACACAAACCTTCTCTTGTTCTCACAGGTGATCTCTGCGCTGTCCAGAATCTCCCACAACAGCATTGCACAGATCAAAGGCATCAGGTAACTGACTTCCTTCACACATGCTGATTGTGTTTCCTTTCAGTCGTGGTGTGTCTCGAGTCTTGAGGGATCTTTCACGGCACTCTCTCGGGTTGCACCTTTTATGTGGCTCCATTCAGAGGGGTTGGAAGGGAGAAGCAGTTGGCACAGACTACCGCATATGTGTGAAACCTGTGGGCCAAACCCATGAAGTGTGTGGTTGTCGCTCCCCTCAGGTGTTTTAGCGAGGAGGGATCCTGCATCCCTTGCTTTACAGGCGACTGGGATCACTTTCTGTCTCATTATTTGCATAGTCCATTCACCCCGCTCCGCAAATAAAGCCTTTTATCCGATGGGGTAATGAGCTGATGGAGCGAGCCATTAGGCATTTTGCCAGAGTGGGGCAGAGGCAAGACAGGTCTGCCGTTAGTCAGTGTAGTGTAACTGAATGAAGGGAGCCTGAATCACTTCCTGTCCTCACCGGGCATGCTACTGTAGAGAGAGCTGCTGCCAAAATAGTGCCTGTTGATTTGTCAAAGTCATAACTCAGTCATTTGAGTGTGATGAATAAAATGATTCTTCATTGTAAATGTTGTCTGAAGTAATTAGGGGGAAGATCTAAAGATGGATCATGGCAGTAGATGCATTTACTGTGACTAATGCAGGTCAAATTAGCACCCTGAGCAAGTCTTCTGTTCAAGCCGTTTTAAGTGTAGTAGTTTTTGGGAGTTTGCATAATTTCCTGGCTGTATACAGGAAGCAATGAAAGGCAGCTTTGTTTTCATCAACGCCATGGCATGTGTCACAGCTTTGAGGGGGGAAACAGCATGCCGCTTTAACCCATATTTCTTTAAAAAGCCTTTTATTTCAGTCTATTGTTGGTGGTGTGTTTTACAGTTTTGTGGCATAGAATGAAGGATGCATAAAAATTTCTGTCTGTTTTATTTCTTCTTTAAGTGTCTCACAAAGCAAGAAATGTCTCAGTCTTATTTGGGAACATTCCTCGCACACCCTTTCGGATTTGGTTTAAAGCTGCATGCGGGTGTTTTTCTAGACGGCTTAAAATTCAGCCACATTCCGGCACGCAAAATGCTAATCAATATTTACAAGACAGAATTTCAGAGTTAAGGTCATTGCACACTGAGTCCGAAAATTTAGTCTGAAATGTTCGCACGTTAAAAAATAAATACGACCTCACATTTACACACTGCCTCCGAAATTTTCGTCCGTCATAAAAAAATTTGGATCGGGTTCGATATTTTCCGTTTTCTGCATCCGTACCAAGCATTTTGAGAGGTGTTTTGACAGTTCAGAGCCACCGTACAAGCGAACGCAAAAATCCAGAATGGCGATTGTCAAGTTCAACCACTTCGTCTCGCAGCACAAAGCACTGTAAAGATCCTTGCACACTGAGTTCACAGAAATTGGTGGTCTTTTTAATATGTGGCTCTAGTATCGCTAACAAAAGCATCAAACTGAGCCACTGACATCCTGCAGTAAACTTTGAATCGCCCGTGATAATTCCGCTGCTCCTTGATAGCATGGTTTGGTTGCATTGTTTTATTAATGAAAGACCCTAGGGAGAGATGCCTCTGTAGCATCTTTATTCCATTTGACCTCTCAGCTAGATTGCTTAATGGTTATTCTGAATGCCTGTTAATTAATTAGCTATCAAAAGACAGAGTGCCGCTTCACAGAGGGAAACTGTGACATTACACAAAAAAATCTTGTTGCTATTTCTGTTTTTTCAGCTGTGACCACGTGCTCTTCCTCTGGGCTTTCCTGCCTGCATGAGTTCCAGCCGGTGAACAGAACACAAATACATTCCTCTGTATATATTGTTCAAATATAGCTTGTTTACTATTACACATGTAGAGTGTTTTAAGTCACGCACACCATAAGATGTAAACCACTGCTTTTACATATGAAGGTCCTGCTTCAATAATAAGGTATTTTACTGAGTAGCAGGAACAAGGAAGGACAAAGTGTAAGTCATTAATCATGTTTTCGCTCTGTAGTGCAGCACTTGTTGACATGATCTCTGGTTTCCCCTTTCATCTGCTCTCTCAGATTCTGCTCAGATTGTATTTATCACTAGATGGTTTGTTACTTGCTGATAGTGGTTATGTTTCTCACAGTCTATGAGATCAGATCACCCTCTTTTTACTGTATTTTTAGGCAGAATGCTGATTCTACATAAAACATAAATGTTCAGATTGCCATCCTTCATTAATACTGTAGTGTGTGTGCTGCTTTGTTCAGTACCAAGAACACAGTAGCGCTTATCCAAAACCTGCTGTCTGTTGGCTACCTAGCTTTCGCTATCTAAAATCAAACTTCATATGTGACTTATTTGGAACAGTCTACATAAGCTGGAACTCTGTCATCATGCAAATAGCACACAAAGACTTACTCCGTTGCAAAGACAAGGATGATATTATACGTGTGTGTGTGTGTGTGTGCGGTGGTTTTTGCGTGACATATGAGGACACAGATTTGTATAATGACATGGGTATGACATAGGTATTACAAGGAGAAGGTGACTTATGAGGACATTACCCCATGTCCCCATTTTTCAAAATGCTTATAAATCAATTCATTAAAGTGAGTTTTTTTGATAAAGTAAGAATGCACAACGTTTCCTGTAAGGGGTAGGTTTAGGTGTAGGGTTGGTGTAGGGCAATAGAAAATACAGTCTGTACAGGGCTGCGGATATGTCAAAAATATCTTATCGATAATCGCCTTTAAAATATCGCGATATCCGATAATATCGTCTACCTAAGCCCCACCTCCACCACGCCCCGCCCCCGCCGAGACAATATTGCTGACACGCACCATAAACACACACCATGTTCAGTTTGGTCTTAATTATTGCCACAAAGTTTGGGTTTACTTTTCTTAGTTTGTGCTTAAACTAACAGAAAACAAGCTTTGCTGTTATTTTGGTGTTGCTAATAATTTCCACTCTGTTCTTATCAAATTTGTTTTTGAAGTGAATTTAGTTTTCGTAAGGAGAACTGTTGAGGAAAAATAATAGAACCCAATTTTAAGTTCATCATGGTGAAGTTGAACATTCTGGCGGTGATTGTAAGAATGATAAATGCATGTTGATGTCATATAATAATGTCTTGAATAAAATATGCCTATTTTCCGATGTTTCTCTTTCTTTTTGGCATTATCGCCTGTGTAGACATTTCATGATGGTAAGTTTAATTTTCTTAATTATAACAATTGCAGCTTTGTTTTTAAACTTGTAGTCAAGCTATAACGTATTTGATATTTATCATGTATGAGTAAAATCATGCAGGGATTAAAAACGAATTCTGAGCAAAAACGTTAAGGTTTTTTTCCTTTCTGGTAGCCTACTAGTTTGGAGGTCTCTTTTGGCCCGTTTTTAATTAAATAAAAATAACTGCTTTATTTAATTAAAAGCAGGGTAATTAAATTCTCATTTTTATATTAAAATTTTTTATTGCTTTATTAATCAAATACACACCCCCACCATATAAATATTCAGTGTTGGGCTGCCGAAACTCCGCACGCATGCATGTTGAGGGGCGAGCTGAGAAGCCTACTAACGTCTTCATCAGTTTTTAGTTTTGTTGCAAATGAATTAAGAATTTATAGTGCTATATCTCAGCTTAATTAAACAATTATATTGTATACACGGTTTACAAAATCTGTAAAAATATTGCACTGAAATATGCACTGAAGGAATTTGCGTATTTTAATTACCTGTCATGTTTTGTGGTTTTTCATCATTATGCAGTCTATTTAAATAAATATTCAGAAACACATGCAGTGATACTTTTTGTCTTTTTTCTGTTTAACTTTTATTTAAGTGTTACAAAAGTGATTCAGTCAAGATCAGTGAGGGATTTTCTTTTCTTTTGTTCTTTGGATTAACATTATACCTGACTGGCGGCAAACGGCTACTGTCAATTCACGATCCATACACCCTTGTGATTTCTTTCTCCACTGTTTACGTTCTCTTAAGACATAACCGATTGTATTTATAGGGTATTTTGATATAATTCTGTGTGTATTCGTCCATTCGAATGTGTAAGAATGCGAGAAAGAGCTCAATCCAGTGTTCGCGTATATAAGAGGCGGCTTTTGTGCGTGCGCTTTGTGTGTGTGTGCACGAAAACAGCATGCGAGTGCAGAAGTGAGTTCTATTTCGTCTTCTTGCAGTTGAATCTTTTGAAATCACAATAAATGCGCTTACAGAAATCGAGACGCAGAATCGAAATGTAATTTTATACCAAGTAATTTGATTCCTGGCCGTACGCATCTGATCTAATTTTCGATTCCCAACCCTCCTACTAAATTATTTCATTCTTGCAAGAAAAAAAAAACCTGTATGGTGACTATGGCTATGTAACACAAAAATTCATCTCATAGGTTTATCATTTGTCATTTTTTTCCCGATAATGTCGATAATCGTCTGTTACCTGACTGTTGACATCGACATCGCGATACTTACGAGACATCGTCGATATACGATAATATCGTCATATCGCCCAGCCCTAGTTTGTACAGTATAAAAACCATTACCTATGGAAGTCCCCAATTCACAAGGGGGGGGGCAACCGTGTGTGTGTGGGATGTGTGTTCCTGTTTTTCTATTCTGGTGGGGACTAAAACCTGAATACACACAGACTCATGGGCACTCGTGTCACGTGGGGACCTAAATTGAGGTCCCCATGTGTAAACAAGCTTATAAATCATTCAGAATGAGTTTTTTTGAAAATTTAAAAATGCAGAAAGTTTCCTGTAAGTGGTAGGTTTAGGTGTAGGGTTGGTAAAGGGCAATAGAATATACAGTCTGTACAGTAGAAAAACCATTACACCTATGGAGAGTCCCCACAAGAAAAGCAACCACCGAATGTTTGTGTGTGGTGTGTGTGTGTGTGTAAATAAAAATCAATAAAGACACAGGGGCAGGTCTTTCGTATCTCACCCCCACACTTTTACTTTCATCACAATTTATTCATAGCTACCTGTGCTTAGCACTCTCACATGTGCAGATGTCAGCAGTCCCATGTGAACAACGGGCTTTGCATGCATAATGCCATACTGTACTTTTTAAATATGCACTAGCTACATCGACTGTCATGCTCAATTCACCTTGACCTATTTACACATGCAAGATGATTGCTGTGTATTAAAAATGCACACATACACACACATGCATGAAAGATGGTGGTGTCAGGTCTTATACAGATACAAGCATAACAAAGGAATGACAGAAAGCATAATGTACAGTACATGAATGGTTTTACTCCTGGTGCTTGATAGAAGATAGAAATTGCAGAGCAGATTGAAGCTGCCTGTAAGCATCAGATAATCCTCCGCATCCACTCAGCTCTCTGCTTTATTGATTCCTGTTGTGATGGACACTGCTATTCTATGCAATGTGAAAGTGCTGTATCTCACTCAGTCTTTATCAAGTCCTGAGAGAAAACCAGAGTCTGCTGGTGGAGTGATCAGATGGATGCTGTCCTGTGATCATCCTTCCAGTGATATTCCAGTATGAGCTGGACAGGATCAGTTGCTCTGGGCTGCTTTGGATACCAAGGGATTACTGAACTCATGCTTTTATAGAAGATCAATATAATCGTACCTTTTGCTTGCAGTTTTACTTGGATGATACAAAATCACAGTCATTACTACTGAGAGAAAATAAATAGGAGATATCAGGAGAGATTTTTAAGGCAAGACAAGTTTACTTCATATAGCACATTTCATACACAATGGTAATTCAAAGTGTTTTACATAAAAGAAAGTAAAATAATCACAAAAATAAAACAAGGAATTTAAAAACGTTTTAGTCTTTAGATTTTTAGATCTAATTAGAATTAGATTTTACAGAATTTAAAATGTAGCATTTTAATTTTTATTAAATTAATTTGCATTATTTTCAAAATGCATATTTCTAAAATCAAATTAAATTTAGTGCAAATTATCTTAACAACACATGGTAATATGAAAATTAATGATACATTTAAACAAAAAAAAGATTCCTAAATGACTAATGCTTATTTAAGGATGTGTAAATGTGATGTATAGTTGTATAGTTCTTTCAGCATGAATGAGGAGCTTATCTGTTTTTGTAATCATGCTGCAGTATGTTTTCTAATCTTGTAAAACCTAATAGAAAATGAATCAGTTTCACATTTTTTCTCCTGCACATCTTTCGTTCACTTCATGGAACAAACTGCTTAAATGCTTCAGATGTTTCAATATTCTTCAACCTCTTCTGAGTCGTCGCTTTCGGAATAGAGAGCAAATATCTGTTTCTGAGAGATAAAAACCCAGGGATACTGTTTGCTTGGACATAAATGAAATTGGAAAGAGACTGATGTGTCTGCCAGATCCAATTAAAGCGAGTACTGGCCTGATGTGTTTCAGGCTGTAATCATGAGGGCAGTGTTGGGGGTAACGCATTACAAATAACACAAGTTACGTAATCAGATTACTTTTTCCAAGTAACTAGTAAAGTAACGCAAGTTACTTTTTTTTTTTTTGATTGACAGCTCTCCTGTCCCCATTTTGAGAGAAATCATAGCCATGTTGACTGCGTAGTTCCTAAATAAATCTGAATATGCATTTCAGTCATCTCATCCCACGAGATCGAGTATTCCTCCAAATGAATAAATAATGCAACTCAGAATATGAGACCAAACCTGCAATAATTAAATGTTAAACAACAAAAATATGCTTTATGTATTTAATCCCATTCAATTAACCATGAAGCATTGTTTTTGCTTCTGACCTTCGATGATCCAGATTAACCATAATAATAAGCAAAAATTACTCTAGACTAACATTTGTGTGTCTTTTTTATTGCTGACGTGTGTTGAAATGTCCGTCTTCTGCTTTCAACTGTATGGTAATAGTCGACCGATATTGTTTTTTTTTGACTGCCGATGCCGATATCTTGGAAAGCATGGTGGCCGATGGCAGATATAAAGCTGATATAATTTTATTTACTTTAATTAATATTTAAGAAATTTGAAAATAGATTAAAAATTAATTTGTAAAATAAACATACTTATACTTAGATGACAAAGTATTTTCACATATAAATTAATATTTAATAAAAATATAATTAAAAAAGAAGTAAACACTGTAACAAACGGCACTCAGTATTCTGGGATGTTTGTGTGCATTGGGAATCTTTTTTTTTTTTAATAAAGCCAAGGTAACACTAATTTTACATACAGCACACAGTAAAAATAACATGAATATGACAGTGGGCAAACGCATAAAGCGCAGCATAATTTAATTAAGCTTGTCGATATCTCGTCAACCACTACTGTATGGACGTAAATTTACTTTCCCTTCAGCCGGAAGTTTATTCATTTAACTTTTGGTGTGAAAGGGCCTTTACAATTGCCAAAAATATAACTTTTTTATTTAAAAAACAAAACAAGCAAGCCTTGATCCAGATTTACAAAGTAACGCAAAACGTAACGTAACGCATTACTTTCCATAAAAAGTAACTACGTAACGTAATTAGTTACTTTTTTATGGAGTAACCAAATATTGTAATGCATTACTTTTAAAAAAGTAACTTTCCCCAACACTGACTGAGGGATGGGAGCCGCTTTCATATTACTCTGCCTTCATGATCAGTTTGCACAGCTTTGAAGTTTGTGTGTGTGTGTGTGTGTGTGTGGTTGTGATTGTGATGGGGTTTTTGCATTAGTGTGTGGGTTTGTTTGATTGTCAATGTACGGCATGTCCATGTTTATGCTGCTAATGATGCCTGAGGGTTTATTAAGGAGTGAATGATTTTAACTAAAACAAAGACTCATAATTGATCCTATGTGAATGTTTGATGTCAACTAATTAGGCACACCACAGTAGAGTATTGTGAGTATTGATCTCTATTTAGCACAACACTTGGACACCCATTAATGCATTTGTTTCTTGTGATCATTGATAAATAGATAGTTAGATGGATGGATGGATGAATGTGGAAAATAGTAATAATAAAGAATATGTGTATGTGTCCAAATTGGTGTAGGTGATGTAGTTGGTTAAACAGTATACAGCATTTAACAGTTAGAGACTGACTCTGGAACTAGAAAGGTATGTTATAGATAAATGTGAAATGATCTATAAGTAACAATTTTTCCCTGCTAGATCCCTACAAAATGTTCCTTGATTTAGATGTAATTTGCATACAGTTTAGATGAGCAAACAGTGGTATTTATTAGGGATGCTCCGATCTGCCTTTTTCGCTTCCGATACCGATTCCGATACCTAGGGTTCAGTATTGGCCGATACCGATTCTGATCCGATACCAGTGAAGTTTTTTTCCCTCATTTAAATAAATGTAGAATTTATATATCTCTGTGTGTGGAACTGATAATCATTCTTTCACAATCTACTAGATACAAACTACTTCATTATAAAGAAAAGTAAAATAAACAAATATGAAAAAATATAGGCCTATGTATATTTATAATCTATGACAAAAATTTATAAACTAGGTTAGTGGATAATTCAGCTGCAAAAGTTATTCTAGAAAAATCAGTGTATAATAATTTTAGAAATCCAAACATTTAGTGAAAAACAATATTTTGTGGGGAACAAATAAAAGTGTTGCACTAAATATGGTAAAATGTTACACATTGCTATTTGTATTATTATAAAATCCATTCATTAAAAACATTCATGAATGTATTTATATATAAGTATACATATTTTGTGGAAGGCATACATGTTTGTAAAATGGCACAGCTTTTTAAATATCTGAAAGTACACTCTTAATATCAGTCAGTCAAGCAGTCAAGCATTATAATATGATAATCAAGTATTATTTAATAGAAGTTTAGTAATTAGAATTAATCCTTGGTAACCATGAACTTAGGACTGGTGCTGGTGCTTTTTTTGGTCATTCAGTGTTCCTGAAAAAAAAAAAAATAACACTGATAAGATATTATTATTATTATTATACGAATTCTACTAATAGGAACAATATAAAAACGCACTAAGGATTAATGAGCTACTGGATTCATGAATATTAATCAGGTTGTGTGCGTTCGCTCGAACTGATTCGCTGAAATCAAAACAGGGACGATAATAGGTGAGCACCAGCCAATGAGATTGTCGTTTGCGCATTAGTTCCGCCTACTACAGGAAAACCCGGCAGTTCTTAAAAGCTGAAGAATTCCAAAGGAACTAAGAAAATATCACAAAGTATATCTTTTACATGTAGCGCATCAATTCTGCATTTTATGTAAGACTCTCGCTCGCTCTCGCTCTTTGCGGCGAGTCGTGCGCCTTCACACTAGAAACACATTACGCCAAATACACAAACACAGGTGCGCTGCGCATCCATTCAAATGAACTGAAAAATATCACAGATCGCTTGACGGAGAGTGAAACTCTGAAGCGCTCAGTCAGAGTGTTCTGTGAGTGAAAATATATCTGTGCTAATCATATACTCAGCCTCCAACTCACACACTGGCGAGTAAAATCTGAGAATTGATTAGCCATTGGCTAATATTAGACATCATTTAGTTGCCCAGAGTGAAGATTTAGTCGCATATGCGAGTGATTTACTCGCAATGTAGAGGGTTGACAGTCTATGAGCACGAAGCGCTTACAATGTGCACACATTAAGCGCTTCGTGTTAAAAACTGCAAAGCACAAAGTGAAGAGAAATTGATGCGTAGTGTATTATATCTGTGCAACAGTCATTGAGCCTTTCTTTTAACAGTTTTAAATTTCAGTTACTGTGCACGTTAAAAACTATTTATAGTCTTTTCTACGCCCGTGTTTTGTTCTCACAGACATCCGGTAGCAAGTAACAAAACAACATTAAACTCCGGCAAGAAGATAAAGTCCTTTTTGCAAAATCATAGACATGTATTTACAAATCAAGTATAATGGGAACACAGAATGATCTTGGAGAGAGCTTTACCGAGCTGACTGCTGTAACCGAACGCGACCAGGGTTTAAAGGCTGAACGAATGACTGACAGCCACATACATTCATATGTAGCTCACATTAAGCTATCGTATGGCTTCAGAAGTAACACAGAATAATTCGCACAATCTAAAAAAATAAATAAATAAATAAATTATCGATTTGGATCGGTTCTCTCTGACCGATACCCGATCCGAGAAAAATGGCACTATCGGAGCCGATACCCGATATGAATATCGGATCGGCGCATCCCTAGTATTTATTCAATCTGTAATTGTGTTTCAAAATGTTCATAAATGCTGGAAAAAACCATAGAGATACAGTAAATAGCGAATCTGTAAACTGTTGGTTTACTGTTGCTTTGACACGAGATACAGGAAAAACTGTTTAATTCACATGATTAATTAGCGTGACATTTGTGAGCAGGTTTAACCCTCTTTTATTATAAACGTGTCTGTAGCAGATGAGAAGGAAGTGCTTTTGAACCGAGATGTTTAATTAGTGATTCATTTGATGAAGCCTTGTAAGCAAGCTATGTATTTTGCTATCAGCAATTATTACATCATGCGATACAACATGTTTGTGAGTTCAGGATGGTGATAATCGTTCTCGCTCATCAAAATGCATCTGAGTTGAACTTTAATGCTTTCACCTCAAAGATGTAATGCATCCATTTGGAGGTTGTTTTCCTGCTGACAATGACTGTAATGCATTGTAATAAGGAAATAAATGATGTGGCCACCATCTACAATTGAGCTTGTCATGGTGCTGGACGTTTTGAAATCTTTTTACCTTTGATTGCATGTCCTTAGGTGGTCCTCTTAAGTGCATGCTTGAACACAACCCACACAGTAATGCATACTGCTCTATTCATGTCTGTTTTTATATTTCACATGTATGTGCGTTTATTGCTGTATATATATATATTAATATATAATTATTAATAGTATATATACAGTGGGGCAAAAAAGTATTTAGTCAGCCACCAATTGTGCAAGTTCTCCCACTTAAAAAGATGAGAGAGGCCTGTGATTTTCTGGATTTTTTTTCTCATTTGAGAGACAAAATGAGAAAAAAAATCCCGAAAATCACATTGTAGGATTTTTAAAGAATTAATTGGTAAATTCCTCGGTAAAATTTTTTGGTCACCTACAAACAAGCAAGATTCTGGCTCTCACAGACCTGTAACTTCTTCTTTAAGATGCTCCTCTGTCCTCCACTCGTTACCTTTATTAATGGCATCTGTTTGAACTCGTTATCAGTATAAAGACACCTGTCCACAACCTCAAACAATCACACTCCAAACTCCACCATGGCCAAAACCAAAGAGCTCTCAAAGGACACCAGAAACAAAATTGTAAACCTGCACCAGGCTGGGAAGACTGAATCTTCAATAGGTAAGCAGCTTGGTGTGAAGAAATCAACTGTGGGAGCATTTATTAGAAAATGGAAGACATACAAGACTATTGATAATCTCCCTCGATCTGGGGCTCTATGCAAGATCTCACCCCGTGGGGTCAAATGATCACAAGAACTGTGAGCAAAAATCCCAGAACCACAAGGGGGGACCTAGTTGAATGACCTGCAGAGAGCTGGGACCACAGTAACAAAGGCTACCATCAGTAACCCACTGCGCCGCCAGGGACTCAAATCCTGCAGTTCCAGACGTGTCCCCCTGCTTAAGCCAGTACATGTTCAGGCCCGTCTGAAGTTTGCTAGAGATCATTTGGATTATCCAGAAGAGGATTGGGAGAATGTCATATGGTCAGCTGAAACCAAAATATAACTTTTTGGTAAAAAAAAATCAACTTGTCGTGTTTGGAGGAGAAAGAATGCTGAGTTGCATCCATAGAACACCATACCTACTGTGAAGCATTGGGGGTGGAAACATCATGCTTTGGGCTGTTTTTCTGCAAAGGGACCAGGACGACTGATCCGTGTAAACGAAAGAAAGAATGGGGCCATGTATCGTGAGATTTTTGAGTGAAAACCTCCTTCCATCAAGGGCATTGAAGATGAAACGTGGCTGGGTCCTTTCAGCATGACAATGATCCCAAACCCACCGCCCGGGCAACGAAGGAGTGGCTTCGTAAGAAGCATTTCAAGGTCCTGTAGTGGCCTAGCCAGTCTCCAGATCTCAACCCCATAAAAAATCTTTGGAGGGTTTGAAAATCTGTGTTGCCCAGTCGACAGCCCCAAAACATTACTGCTCTAGAGGAGATCTGCATGGAGGAATTGGCCAAAATACCAGCAACAGTGTGTGTGAAAACCTTGTGAAGACTTACAGAAAACGGTTGACCTCTGTCATTGCCAACAAAGGGTATATAACAAAGTAGTGAGATGAAATTTTGTTATTGACCAACTACTTATTTTCCACCATAATTTGCAAATAAATTCTTTAAAAATCCTATAATGTGATTTTCTGGATTTTTTTCTCTCCTTTTGTCTCTCATAGTTGAGGTATACCTATGATGAAAATTACAGGCCCTCTCATCTTTTTAAGTGGGGAACTTGCACAATTGGTGGCTGACTACATACTTTTTTTCCCCACTGTATAGCCATGCATCCATATGTCTGTATTTGTCAATAGGGCTGCTGGCACAATCTTTAACGTTAAAGGGGTCATATGATGCGATTTCAATTTTTCCTTTCTCTTTGGAGTGTTACAAGCTCTTGGTGCATAAAGAAGATCTGTAAAGTTGCAAACACTAAAGTCTCAAATCCAAAGAGATATTCTTTATAAAAGTTAAGAGTCAGCCACGCCTACCTAAAACGCTCGTTCTAACATGCCCCCACATGTCTACGTCACTATGTGGGAGATTTGCATAACGCCGCCCAAATGTTGTTCACGCAAAGAAAGAAGGCGTTATTTTTTTTTTTCTCGCTGTAGTATTGTTGTTGCCGCCGCTGCCATGTCGTGAAGGCACTGTGTGCTTCGTTGTGAAAGCGAAACCACTTTGTTTGGTCTTCCAAAAGAGGACGATATCCCTTCGTCATGCCTAGAGCTGATCCGTGAGTAAATACATCACTTCGCGCTTGCCGCAAGCCCCCGCCGCCGTCACCAAAGCCGGCCTCCGCTCACTCAGCCCCTTAACTACTTTGTTTGGTCTTCCAAAAATGGACACGACTAGAAATCAGTGGTTAAGTTGTATTTACAACACTGTTCCAGAACAGTTCAACCCAAATATTCAGATGTGTGCAGCACATTTTATGGAGGACTGTTTCCTGATCCTGGTAGAGTAGACTACAATGCCGGCTGTTCTGACTCACAGACTGTAAGTAAGTTTTTTATATTTAAAGAATTTGCCACTGATGATTCAAACACGAGTTTTGAGCAGTGTAGAGTAGCGCTTGTTGTTTGTCATTTCTCCAATCACAAAGTAATTATAATCAGTAATTATGTCCCCACTGGATGCAACAAATGCCTCGTTTGTAATGGGTTTTAATGTTTTTGTCTCGTCGCTCCGGCCGGACAGGGCATCACAGTATGGTAGGGGCGTAACATTTCCGTCACACGCTTGAGGTATTCGGCCAATCACAACGCTCGTTTTAGCTGGCCAATCAGAGCACACCTCTCTTTTCAGAACGATGAGCTTTGTAAAAAGTGACGCGTTTCAGAAAGGCGGGGCATAGAGGAAAAACATTAATGTACAGTATGTGGAAAATAATGTAATTTAAACCGCATAAAACACATTTCATTACACCAAATAAAAAAAATAATGTTCTTTTTAGCAACATCAAAAAAAACATCATATGACCCCCTTTAAAGCTAATAGTGATGTGCACCTGTTAGCTGTCAGAGAGCACTTCTCTCTCTCCCTCTCTCTCTCCTCTCACCCGTCTCTCACTCTCTCTGTCCATCAGAAGGCATAGCATCCTTGAGTGTCGTGTTGTTGGGAGGTGTGAGGTGAAGAGTTGGTCACATTGTCAGGGTGTATGTGTGTTTGTTAGTCTATTATTGTGTGGGTGGGGCTGTCCAATGTCAGCATTGCTTAAGAAAGGGGGTTCTTTGTGTGCCTGATCTAAAAAAAAAAAAAAAACAAGTGACAGTTTGCTTAGATCATGTGTTAAAGCCGACAAGTAATATGACTCAAGGTCAGAGCCTTTTCTTCCCTAAAGCTCTGTATGTCTCTCTCTCTTTTTCTCCCTCCAACACTGCTGTTTGACAGCTCCATAGGGACTCCATAGGAATACAGCATAGTTATGATTGAAGAGCTGGCCTTCTGTCAGCATGAGGTTGAACCTGATTTTTACATTTTCTGAAGAAAATGTCAACAGTTTATGCCTGTGCATAACTCATTGTCACAATGCAGGGGTATTGTGGGTAATTGTCAGGGCATTGCTGTTTTTAGGTAGATTATTATGTAGATATTTTGTTCAGCTGCTCTTGATATTTAATAATCACTGCCATCTTTAAACAGTCAACGCGGAGACCTGAGTGAATGGAAGTCAATGGAAAAGACTATTAAAACTGCTTTTGTGTGGAAACAGTTCATTATACTTAATCATCAATACATTTACTACCTTGGTGCTAATCTTCAACATTCACTTCGTAGAAAAATTGAAAAAATTAGAAAAGTTCATCTAAATAAAGCCAGCTTAATTTTATAGTTCCTAATATTGAATGAAATTACTGAACAAATGATTTTCTGCTATGATTCATTATTCAACATTTAGTTCCTTTCCTGGTGATTGACAGGATATTCCGTTCCCTGTGAGTATTAATGATAGCGATTTATCAGTGATACTTTCTGCAGGTGTCACTATGACCATGGCAACACATCAGACACGCAGACAGGTTACATTGATATGCCAGTTTGTGGTGGCAATAACTTTACACGAGCTAGAACCCCTCATTCAAATGATTCATTCAAAAACACTGATTCCTTCACAAACAAACAGCTGACCATCTTAATGAGTGAGTTAAATTAATTTGTTCAAAAACACTGATTCAGTCAGTAACAAAAAAAGTGAAAGTCATTGAAATGACTGAATAATTCAAGATGCAGTGGTTCTTTTGTTGGTTTATTTATATTTATTTACCTTAATGGAGCAAAAAGTATTTGGCAATGTTGAGTCTAAAACTGAGACTGCGCAAACATTTGCGTAAAGTAGCGTCACCCTTTTGAATACAGCATTAATGAGCATATATAAAATTATATCTGGCCCTTTTCACTGTGCCTGCTGCAAAAAAAAAAAAATAAAAAAAAAAAATACTTCTGTCGGAAATCAGATAAATGCCTTTGAAACATCTGTCATATTGTTACAAACGTCAATCATGGAGGAGCTGGATGGCTCATGAATAAACCCACCTGTTGAATTATGGATGTTATAGCAGTCAATCGTGCTATATTCTTTCCTTCTCTGTGTGCAGTGGCTAATGCTCTCTTTCTCATCTCTTCTCTCTCTCCCCCAGACCCTTTCCATCAGAGGAACCAGCGCTGAATGAGATGATGTGTCTCGAGCTTGGAGGAGTGCAGAGTAGTGTTTTAAAATCATAGAAAAAGTATATTGGCAATTAATAGTGGTTAAACGGAGGGTATTTTGATCGTAGTTGATCCGTACGGACCAAGCCCCACGGTTAGGCATGCATGTGATCCGCGGATTAATTGCAATATTTAACCATAATAGAGTATATGTTTATCATTTGTTTGTATTTACACAAGAAAGCGAATTTTAAACAATTCCAGAGAGAAAAGGCGAAAGGGAACTCAATTCGTTACTCGCACGCTGTTCTCTACGCGCACAGCTGCACACACATGAAGCACGCACACGCGTTTCAGACGGCGGGCGAACACCGAACTGAATCCTCTTTTGAATCCTGAACGGACACATACACATAAAATTATGACAATAATTTTCGACAATCATTCAGGTAAACGCAGTTATGTCTCAAGTGAATGAAAACAGCTGAGAAAGAAATCGGATGTGTATTATATCAGGTCTTAAAACAAAGGGAAAAAACCCCAGTGGGGGGGGGACCACCCCTATAAATACTGCTGCTGTCATTAATGATCATCAAACAGCTGTGATAAATTCTATATTTAATTTATACAGTGAACATATGCAGTGTTATTTTCCCTAATTATTACATTTCTTGTATTTGAATACTATTTTATTTGTAACATATTCTGTTGTATTTACCTATGCTTTTGATTTGTGTATTTGTTCTTATTTTTACAGGCTGTTCTCTTTAATCATGTTTGAATTTTATTAGTCAATCTAGTAGTATTTGCTGTGGTATCAAAAAAGTACTTCGCTTTAAGTAGTAAATGGAAAGCAAGTTAAATTGAAAAATTTTTATTTTCTTGCTGATCCGAAAAATTATCCGATCAGTGACTCAAAATCTGTAATATGATCCGAACCGTGAGTTTTGTGATCCATTGAACCACTAAATTACTAATGTTCTCGAATTTTTAACTGTTCATGGTGTATTTCAGTTCAGTGGCTATTAACGGGTTAGTTGCACCCAAAATGAAAATTCTGTCCATTAATGACTCACGCCTCTGTCATTTCAAACCGTAAGAACCTTCTTTCCTCTTCGGACCACAAATTACGATTTTTGATGGAATTCTGAGAGCGTCTGACCCTGCAGAGACAGCAATCCAACTGAAATGTCCCAGAAACAAGGAGATCGTTAATTAGTCCATGTGACATCAGGGGTTCAACTGTGATTTTACAAGCTACGAGAATACTTTTTGTGCGCAAAAAAAAAAACTACTTTTTTCAACAATTCGTCTCCTCCCCTCACCCTGTAAACAGCGTAGGCTGTTCGGTGCGCTGCTTCACACCGGATACGCGGTTCCGTTCAGATCAAATCACAACAACGTTGGAAAGAGATCCGGCGTGACGCAGCTGACATCACGCTGTTTACAGGGTGATTATCTGTTTACAACTGATTATCTCCTCCACATTAATACCAGTTTCAAAACAAAATAAACATGACTAAGCATCCGAAGTCAAGTTAAAAGAAAGTGTACAACTTTACAATCCATATCCTGCCTCATGTAATCGCTCAATCAGTGCTTCAGCCCCGCAAAGACATCAATATAACGGCTTGTAAACAATGTCACGTAACTTCACATTTACCTCAGAAAACATATTCGGTAAACATGTCGATAGAAAAATAACTGCAGAGATGGGCATTTCTAAAATATATGTAGAAATATTATTATGTAATTGTAACTTTATTATTTTTCATTAAGTGTAATTTTAACAAATCCGTCAATTTTAACCTTCAATATTATAGTAATGTAGTACCAACTAACTCTCATGTATATTTTACAGCATTAGTTGAGAGATTTTTTTTCTTTGAAAATTTGGTATGTACTGTACCTGATACATAACCAACGTAATCGATATTGAATCGAATCGGTAATCGCATCGCAAGCTTGTGAATGAGAATCGAATCGAATCATGAAATTTGTGTCAAAACCCAGGCCTATAGGTAACTAAGACGTGGTATAAGTTCAGAGTTCTATAGAATGCTGCATTAATTAGTTGCATTTGAATGCAATTGGAATGGAATGGAATTTTATTTATTAATCACATCTACACACCACCCTCCCTGTCTCCAGCCTGTCCATTCACCCTGGTACAAATAGACAGGCGGTAAATGTTCTTCTGGTTTCCATGGCAATGCCATGCCATGCTCGGAGCATGGCAAGAATGCAGTGTGGGCGTTAAGAGGAGTGAGGGAAAATGAGGGAGGGGGTTGTGACCGTGGTGACAGCCCCGATTCCTCGCTGATTAATTGTGAATAATTAGGCAGCTGGGCGGATAGGTGTCATTCATCAGCAGAGGACGGCATGACACAGGCGCGTTAGTGCAGACTGCATACATTAAACCTCTCACAATGCCTGTTAGAAACTTCTGTGGAGCCATAAATGGAGATGAGCTTATGTCATATGTCAGACCTCAAACAGTCTCAATTTAATAGCAGCCCAAAGAAACATAGCTTGTGTACGTGTTGTTCTGAGCCAATATAAAGTGAGGGTAGACAATGTTTAATTCAGAGCAAATAAAAAATAAGGCCATGAGGGACCGAAGTGCAGTCTGTCCTGGTGGTCCATACCTTATTGTCACAACCTTGTTTTGTTGGAGGATTTTTATAGAGCATTACAAAGAGACATGACAGTTGAGCGGGGACAGGATCAGGTTGGACTTGAACCTAGCAGGGCTCCCGACTGCGACCAAATGGCACTGGGGCGACACTCATAAGCGCTGCCTTTCTGTTGCATATGAGAAACATCAAATGGCAAAGAAAACGAAAGCGAAACTAAATCGCGCTACTCGTTTGAGCTGCGCAGTGCGGACCGCGACGCAAACAAATTTGTCCGAGCTCAGAACAGCTTTACTTGGGAGCCAAAGTTGAGTTTGCAACACTGTTACAGCACAGCGCTGCGAGATCCAGTGAGATGCGTTTGAATTCGCCGCAGAATAAATAAAGATTGCTGCAAAATCTAATGAAAAGCATTCAAATTATGCACAGAAGTTTCTGTTATAAACAGATCAAACGGCGCTGACATAGAAAACCAGAAAACCAGTAACGCTAACTTTAACCATGGTGTTGTGTCAGAAATAGTCGAATGTTATT